>CM055266.1:37377381-37429554 GCA_029237695.1 Conchocele bisecta | reverse complement strand
ATACACATCTCTACCTAAATTAGTATACCTGTTTTATCACAACAAGAGGAAGAAATAATGCTATAGATTTTCAAATTAATGTTTCTTGCCTTGGTAACAGCTTCACATTTCTGCATCTTCGCTGTCTGGCTCATCTTCGACGGGCGTATTTTGTGACTTATGGCACTCTTGTTCAAATTAGAATTTTCCCATTTTGGTTTGGTACTGGTAAAACTTTTAACCCCTAACACGTGACCCCACATCCTGAAACTGAGTATGTATGTTCCTTATGATGAGTAGATGCGCAAAGTTTATTTATATTTTTGATTCGACCCCCGGGTCATTTATTATCTCCCCCTTTCGACTTAGAATTTTCCAATTTTGGCTTGTAACTGGTAAAACTTTTAAATTTTAACCGTACTAGCTACAGACCTGGAACTTGGTATGTGGCTTCTTTATCATGAGTAGATGTGCAAAGTATATTTTGATTTTTGATTCGACCCCCGGGTCATGGATTGTCTCCGCATTTGGAATTTTGCCTTGTTTAACAGACATTACTATTTATTCTATATATTTATTTTTTGATGTGCAATGATCTAATTTATAATCTGTCGAAAATATTTTTTTTCAGGTGACTCATTTAATTAGTATAAATAATTAAAAAATATCATGCCTCATTTGCATATGAAAATAGCCTGATACAACCGCGAGTCACTGTCAGTAAAATAAATATTACTATATGATTATATCTGTATAGCGGGCACTCGTAATTTTTAGAACTGGCGGAATAGTGACACAATTATACTCTTATTTTATTCCTATAAAGAACATTTTGTGCCTACTGAGTGGGCATGTACCTTTAACCCTTTGAACCCGAAATCCCGCTATATCGGTTTATGCAAAAAGTGCAGATCCAGATGAGCCGGCTCATAATGAGCCGTCTCATCAGGATCTGCACTTTTTGAAAGTAATTTTAATATTTCCTAGAACAAAAACACCCCCTTTTCATAAATGGACGAATCTGAACGAATTGTGACCATTGGATTGGTCGAAACATTAGCATATCACAGTCCATTCCAGGTACTTATGGTTGAAAGGGTTAAGATGCTAATCCCATTCACTTTGACTTTCGGTAAGTCAGTGGACCTTGTATGATTTAGTTATGTAGAACTTGGTGACCATTAGCAAATATTTTTGGTGTAATTGTCTTCAGTTTTGTCTTCATTATCTACAAAAACATGCTTTGATACCACAGGAGAGATGATTCTAATGTGCTGACAAACATGTTTTTTATGCCACCAGGTTTCGAAGAAACGGGTGGCATATAGTGTTTGGACCGTCCGTCCGTCTGTCCGTCCGTCTGTCCGTCCGTCACACTTTTCGATTAACCAATTTGTCACAGTTTCTCAAATATGCTGTAGGCCCCTCCCATGCTCACCCCGTGTCTAAGGTCAATGTCAAATAACTGAAATTCATTCTGCTAAAACTTCTTTACCGTGTGTGATAATCTTGCAACCTAATGTGCATGTTTGTCATCATCCACACTTTCATTCCCTGCCCTACCCATGCTCCTCTCATTCCCAAGTTCAAGGTTTAATAACTGAAATTGCAGTTCAGTAGATTTTTAACCCTTTCAACACCACATTGCTGTATCGTGGTATTGACAGCAGACCGCACTTATTGAATAGTTTGCTTCTAAATGAAACACATCTTGGTATTTCATTAGAATTGTCTCCTTGGAGACAATTCTAATGAAATACCAAGATGTGTTTTCATGGAAAAATAAGAAAATATGCTATATTTGTGGTCTGTTTAATGTTTTCTGTAGCATGATAAAGATACCGCAAATTTTTCATTGCTTTTTGATACTCACAATTGATTTCAATTGGGTTTTTGGCAATTTTAATTGGGTATTTACGCAAATACGCACCTTATCTGGAGCTCTGTGAGTGATTCACTTGATACTTCTCGTTCCCCTTCCTACACATGCGCCTCCCACCCCACACATGCCGAAGGTCAAGGTCAAATGACTTTGAAATTTCTGGTTCAGTAGTTTTCTCCATTCTCCTTTAACTTCTTTACCGCATGATCAAACAACTGGCTTGAAACTTCAGTTATCACAGTGTAGGTAGAGAACAAACTTTAGGTTAATCCTTTCACCCCTAAGTAACTGAAATGGAATTTGATATGTTAATTTTGCAACCAATCCAATCGTCACAAACTGATTTTCAGACTAGTCCATTTATGAAAAGGGGGTGTTTTTTATTTAAAAAATATGAAAATTGCAGATCCTGGTGAGCCGACTAATGGATCTACACTTTTTGCCAATACCCCTCACTATACAGGCCTGTGGTGTTGAAAGGGTTAAGAAAAACTAAAATTTAAATAAAATACAACATGCCCTTGCTATCTCCAGGACGGGCGCGATTCGTGTGGGGGACCGGCTGCTGGCCATTAGTGGCATATCAACCATCGGGATGACGTTAACTGAAGCCACGCGGATGTTACAGACGTCCGACGATCTAGTCACACTCAAGGTGGCCCGGCCTGTGAAGCCATCACCAGGTACATGCGTCGGTCATGTTTCTGTCGCTACAAGTATTGTTTGACAGTGTTTTTCGAGCTTTTTGGACGTTAATTTTTCGACCAGCTCCCTTTTTATCATATTGTACTGTGATAAAAACTGAAGCCTTCCAGATTTTCTATGCACTGCGCATGTGTGACCTTGTCACGTTTTGTCTTGGCAAGGCCATGTGTGGTCCACGTGACTCTACTTTTCCCATTGTACTATGATAAAAACTGAACCTAAATCGGCTATGCACTGTACCCGCACGACCTTTTTGAACCAGGAAATGAAAGTAAACAAATTGCCAAAATAATGCAGATTTATTTCATGGCTGAAATAATCGGGATTATTTGAATATTTTGAATAGCATGGTAACATACATATGACATATGTTCACATGCGATACATGTGAATATATGTCATATGTATGCTACCATTAACATGCATGGTCTTACATGGTCACTTAATATTAGTGACGGTCACAATATACAATTGATGTTTGAACTACCCAATGCATACCACTCTACTTCTATATCTTCATCATTCTTCTATCCAAATATTTCTTTAAAATGTTCAAAGATACTTAACCCATTACATGCGGAATACACCTTTACGGGTATGAATTTTTAAAAATATTTTATTTTTATTTTTGTTATTTCTCAATGAAAGTATATGTTGCGACCACTCATTTGAACCGTCTCAACGAGACGGTTCAAATGGTGGTCGCGACATATACTTCTGAACACATAGAACGAAAATATTTACGATTTTCCGCAATCAAAATCGCATATTCTCAGCGTGAAATGGGTTAAATAAGTATATATTTAGTAGTTATATGTATTTTTAACTGTTGTGAATTATATACAGTATGTAATAAAATGTGTTTAAAAATGACAACTAAAAACAGAAGAAAATATACAATTTTTTGGTTACCTTTCAGAGTCAGATAGGGGCAGGAAAAGCAGCAGCAGCATGGTAAGTTTCAACTTCACAGACATGCATACTGAAATGTGGCTGTGATTGGAGAAATGGGGTTTTGCGACCAGTGTAAATCCAGATCAGCCTGTGCATCCGCACAGTCTGATCATGATCTACACTGTTCGCCATTCCGTCAATGAAGCACCCGCCATTCAATATAGATTGTTATCAGGCTACAGGAGTGTGATCTTTGATCAGGAGCTACACTGTTGACAAATCCGATAAACCCCATTTCTGCAGTCACAGCCACAAATATATTTACATGGATAATCGCTGATTAGGATGATGATAACCTAACATTGAGAATGGTCATTGACGGTAATAGATATGTGGCTGTGTCTAGAGAAATGGGACTTATGGGATTTGTGATCAGAGTATATGGCCAAGAGCTATGCGAATTAATTTTTGGAAGCAGGTCATAGCGATGGCGGCTGTCTCACGATTCAAAGGGTGCGTCCGAGATCACAATTTGATTGGTCGAAGGAAACACGTCATTGGGACGTTACTGACGTCATATCTCCATATATGGTAAACACGAGAATGGTGTAAACTACTGCTGCTCAGTGATGTAATTCACCGTTAGATTTGTGTAAACTACTGGCTGAAATGTAAGAAAAGTCGATATGTTTAATTTTATATGATTTCTCAGAGCTCCAGTTAAGGTGCGTAATTGGACCAAATTTTCCGGGTATTTTTCTTATTTCTTCACGAAAAATTGCAAGTTGGGATTGCTTTAGAATCGTCTCATCGAGACGATTCTAAAGTGCACCCAACTTGCCAATTTTGGCAAAGAAATAACGAAAGTCTCTCCAAAGTTGATCAAATTACGCACCTTAACTGGAACTCTGATTTCTGTAACAGTAGAACCTCTCTAAACCGCACACCAAGAAAACATGTGACCTTGTTTCACACCAAGAAAACATGTGACCTTGTTTCACACCAAGAAAACATGTGACCTTGTTTTCATGGTTTTCTGCACTATGTATCTCAGATGATTATGTATTGTAACCAACACCCTGGCCCTGGTTGGCAGCACGGTAGTGTTATTACTGTCTATCTGGATTTCAAGTTAATAACAACGAGCGTCTGAACTCATACTTATTTATTTAAGCAAGAGCCTCGTGTCAGGATGGCTCACGTGTACTCAAATCAACAATACTATGCGACAGTTATTCAGCGTGACGGGAACTAACTGTGTCCCCCGAGTCGACAATAGGTTACTAGAGGTTACTGACAATATGAGTAGGTCAGTCGGCTGACAAGTCAGTTACTGACTTACGCAGCTCGCCTCCTTTATATAGACGAGATGTGAGCAGCAGCCGTGCGAGCCGCAATCAAATTTCCCGCTGCAAATATATGTTTAACCAATCAGTGCTCGGTAACTAGAGATGCTAAACTAAAAATGTCCGCCATCTAAAGAAACAAAATACAGCTATCAAAATCACACAAATAAACATGTCCCCTAGACTAGTGACACGATCATCGGTGCGGGCGCTAATGTGGCCGATAGCTATGGATCAGGCTCTTGTAGTGATATATAAATTATTGGTTGAAAAGCCTTAAAATTGGCTGCACGCACGAAAATAGGTATGAAAATATAACATACCACTCTCCAAACTCGTCTCTAGTACACCCAATACCAACAAATAGCGTGCAAGCCATTACTTTCCAGCATCAGAAATAAATCGATGGTCTAGTAACATAAGGTCGTAACTGCTATGCTAAAGCATAGCACTTACAACCTTATATTACTAGACCATCGAAATAAGCAACAATAAGATATAAGATTATGCCAGTCATTGTCAGACACAAGTGAGATATCTGCTTCAATGTTGTAATGTCCGTTGTCAATTTGATATACAGTGCCAGTACTCGTGATGACCAATAGTCGGCAACACCCATAATAATGCTGTCGCCGTCTACTGGTTCATACAGTCTCCAAGATGGCACACTACAACTATAATCCTCTACAACACTGCCGTGCACTAATAATAAAGGATTATATGCATAATTGACATGCTGGAGCCTGTTGTGGAAACAGTGAATGTCTGTGTCTGACCATGATGACAGAATCTACTGAAATGGAACTGGTGATTCCATTACAGTATGTTCATGCTTGAAAAGCACACACTATGCCTCTGATTGGTCATATGTCTGATTTACAGTGGAACATCTCCAAACCGGACACCCTGGGGACCTCCCAGTGTCTGATTTACAGTGGAACATCTCCAAACCGGACACCCTGGGGACCTCCCAGTGTCTGATTTACAGTGGAACATCTCCAAACCGGACACCCTGGGGACCTCCCAGTATCTGATTTAGAGGGGTTCCACTGTATATGGTTTCTATTCCCACAGTCTGAGCGAGATCGGTCGGACCTGGGTCGATCGACGACTCCAATGTGCAGTATCGACAGTGCCCTGGAGTCGTGGGACAGCTCTGGCCAGGACACGAACGGCAACCAGAGCAAGAAGATTCCGCCGAAGACCCTCCCGAAGCCACGCCCTCACAGCACAAGCCACCTGAAGGGTGACAAGCGGCCGTACTCCTCCGACTCGACAGACACAGGCGAGGAGTTCAGCCGGAAATTGTCAGAGCTGCACGTGTCCGATGAGGCGTGGGACGCCGACCGCAGCGACAACTCGAGTCCGGGCGACGCTGACGATGCCGACGACTGGACCAACGTGTTCAAGACGTTTGAGGCGCAGTCTGACATGCTCCGACAGATCAGTGACACGATGCAGCAACAAAGTACGTTCAGTCTCGATCGCAGGTCCATGGGGTCGTTTAGTAATGGGAAGAAACGGCAGAAAGTTCGCCGGAACTGGTCACATAGTACAAGTCGTGGTGCGGTTAGTCAGAGCGACCTTCGACCATATATGGCTGATAGTCGCCAACGTCGCGCTGCCAGTACTTCTGGTGCTAAAGACTCGGACAACATGCTTCCGTATGATGAACTGAAGACAATATTCGCACCCCAGCCGATCCAGCTGCACAGAGTGACGCTGGTTAAGGAGTGTGAGTTTGATGATTTCGGGTTCGGGGTGTCGGACGGGTTGCATGATAAGGGCGTGTATATCAGTGCAGTCCGGCCCGCGTCCGTTGCAGACAAAATGGGACTGAGGCAATATGATCGGATCCTACAGGTAGGTGGCGCCCGTTTATATGTCGCTATGAGTGGAGAAATGGGGCTTACTCATTTTTCACATGCTGATGTGGACCGGCACTGACCGCAAAGCCATAAGCCCCATTTCTCGAGTCACAGCCACATATTTCAGGTTAATTTGTTGTAATTTACTGTGCTCGTTTGTCTTGCACACATTTACTGGACACAGTTTGTACTGAGTGGCACCTTGTTCCTACTGTATTAAATGTTTGTTTCTTCGTTGTTTAACTGTCTGTTTCACGAAACCTATACCTATATTGTTGATATATCCACAATGTAACAACAATCATTTTTTCGTTAATATTAAATTAAAGCAAAATTTAAGAATGAGCCTTCTTTTTATTACAGGGTTCGTACAGATTTGAAAAATAATTGAATTCTCGAGTGATAAATGAAAAGTACTTATTTTCTGAAAATTTGCTTGAAAAGTGCTTGAATTGAATTTTAGTACTTGAAAAGTGCTTAAAAAAATGCCTTCGTGCTTAAAAAGTACTTGAATTTTAATAGAAACAATAAAAAAGTTAATCGCTAAAATTTGATGTTCGATGGGTCGAGTGTAAATTGTGGAGCGCTGATCGGTATTGGAAACTGCATGTTAAACTATGCGTGGTATCGGCAAACCCGCTGCGTATTGGCAAAACCGTGCGCGGTTCTGGTTTTAAACTGGTCCAATATGAGCCTCGTTCTGAATGGTTAATGGCAACATGCGTGGACGCTACACTGCGTTTTCACAATGGGGAAAAATGTATTCAACTGTATCTGGATAAGCCGCTTTAAGTGGGTTAAAGAAGCGCCCGATAGGCACAAAGCCTATTGTACTGTATGTCGGAAAGAAATTGATATTGTGCTTGAAAAAATAATAATTGTACTTGAAAAGTGCTTGAAAAATGCTTGAATTTTATCATGTCATGTCTGTACAAACCCTGTATTACGTGAAATTTTGTCAAATATTGATTTTATTGCCAAAAAATATTTTTATTTAACATGGGGATATTTTTAGAATTTCAGAAATACTGGACAGATTTTCAAAATTTAACTTTTGTTTTCTTAGTTAGATCATTTCCAAGCGATCTAGTCAGGTTTCAGAGTCAATTTCCATATTTATTATTGGCTCCTTCCCCAGCTCCTCCACATCGTTTTCCCCATGTTAAATTCCCACAGACAGTAACCTTTTATGCCTCTGGTCTCGGAGAACTGGGAGGCATATAATGTTTGGTCTGTACACGGGACCAGTTCAGAGTTTCTCCAATCTGACTCTTGTGACATTTTTGTACCGACAGGCCACATGTTCTTGTTCTAATTGATAATATTTGTGTGTAGTACAATTGTGGAATATTTAAAAAAAAATGTATATTTATAAATACAAAGTTACGTTTTTCTCTTTATTTCATTATCTTGGAATAATTATTTGTATGCCCCCATTTTCGGCACAGGTTGAAGTAACGGACAGAGGTCTATAGATACATTAAATATGCCTAAAAGCATCAATAAATGAAGAAAACTCCCTCCAGTAAAAAAAAATGTTTAGCTTTTTTTTCCTTCATATATTGATGCTTTTAGGCATATTTAATGTATTTATAGACCTCGGTCCGTTACTTCAACCTGTGATTCTTGGTAGAGCCGGGAGGCACCTAGTGTTTGGACTGTGAGTCTGTGTCCATGTGTGTGTCTCTGGGTCCGGTTAGGAAATTTGCTGGAGTTTCTTCACTCTGCCACTGGAGGAAGTTGTGTGCTGACAGGCTACATTTTCTTGTTTGCCCCAATAACGCATGCTTTCTCTAGAGAACTGTGTAACTTATTCACCAACATGTTTCAGATCAACAAGAAGCGGACGCGAGACCTCAACTGTTCCTGTACAATCCCGCTGATTGCCGACGCCGGCAGCTACCTCGAGATCGTTGTGTGTAGAAACCCGCTCACGCACAATAAAACTCCCCTCAAGGACCCTCACTCCAGGCCCCTCCCACCTGAGCCCCTCGAGGATGTTTTCATGGAACCACACGACAGACTCAACCAATCAGCCGACGCCGGCCAGATTTATGTTAATGTTTGTAGTTTAGACACGCCCGTTGCAAGAAGTGAGAAGTCGTGTAAAACTGTATAGCTGTATTTCAATGTTCACTTGTATGCTATTTAATCTGTTCAACTCTGCATACCTCTATAGCAGTGTTTGCAGTGTAGATCCAGATGAGCCGGCTCGCAACGGATCATCAAGATCTGCACGCTTTGCAAGTAATTTTCATATATTTTGGAAAACACGCGCTTTTCATTAAAAATTGTGACGATTGGATTGGTCGTAAAATTAACATACCACAGTCCATTCCAGTTACTTAGGGTTGAAAGTGTTTATACAGAATGTTTCTTGACCTCATTTGGACGTCTCTGGATTTATCTCACTTTTTGCAACGTTGTTGTTTTTTTTCTGAAAAACAAAAAGCAATATTTCCTGTAAATCACGCGAAATGTAGACACAAAATTCCACACAAGCTCTGAAGTTCTTGTCAGTTATTTACATCATTTATGGAAAGTATGATTGAAATCAATGTCAGCACAATGTGGCGATATGACAAGGGAGGTAATGCCAGAGACGGGCTCATTTAACCATTTCACCCCCAAGTAACTGTAATAGACTTTGATATGTCAATTTTCCGACCAATCCAATCGTCAAAAAATTATTTTCAGACTAGTCCATATATGAAAAGGGGGTGTTTTTGTTCTCAAAAATATGAAAATTACTTGCAAAAAGTGCAGATACTGATGAGACGGCTCGTCACGAGCCGGCTCATCTGGATCTACACTTTTTGCCAATACCACTATACAGGCCTTTGGTGTTGAAAGGGTTAATGTTGAATTTCCGGTGAACAAAGCAAAAATGCCAACAATTTACACTGCCTAATGACGCAAGTCATAATGCTACACTCCGGTTTTCTAAATTGTAGTACTGTTTTGTATCACAGATATCTCCGACTGGTAATTTCGTACTATACTTACATGTAACCTAAGTTTTCTGGCATTGCACACAAGTTGTATGATCACGTGGTACTAACAACAACAACAAGTACTGGAACTTCCAGAATCCATATGGTTCAAAGTACGTATTGTTTTATATTGTCCTTATTACGTAACGGATTTTGATGAAATATGGCACATCAAACGCGTCTTGTTAAGCTGCATTTGGTGGTCTCTGTATTTTCGCCCAAACTTCTGTCGTTTTTGCGAAGAATTGATTTCCGTGTCTACTGACAATTTCCGTGTCTACTGACACGGAAATCGATTCTTCACAAAAACGACATAAGTCTGTGCCAAACTCCATGGACAACCAAATGCAGCTCTTGAAGACACGTTTGCTGCACCATATTTCATCAAAATCCGTTGCATATTAAGGAAAATATCAAATAATAGTTACTGTGTGCGACGTTGTTGTTGTTGTAAACACGGCATCATGCACCTTAGCACAGGTTGGAGGCCAAATGGCATCAGTAAACAAATCTGCATTCCTTTCAAAGAGTGGGCAGGTGATTGGGAGCATGCGAAGGGTAATTTAACGATAATTCCGATATCCCTGGTTTGGCCCTCAGGTACATTTTTGGCTTTCTTGTTACTTGAGAGTTGAATCTGTTTATACCCATCATAAAAGTACTAATCCTATTACTTCTTGCGAGTGGGGCTAAGTGACTCTGATGTGGTGAGGACTTGGCACCACCAGGTCATGTTATTCTAATCTCAAGGCTGAATATATATTTATTCTGTAAATATTCAGTTCTGATATTGGAATTTCTCCCCTATCACGACAGGTGAAATGTGACCCTGTTAACCCGGCCTACAATGACTCTAGTTGTTGGCAGGCTGTTAAACACCAGGGCCCGGTTGTTCAAAACACCAGTTACCTTAACGGACTGTTAAATCCTTAACGGACTGTTAAATTCTTAACTGAATGGTTAAAATCTCTGTTAAAACAGAGATTTTAACCATTCAGTTAAGGATTTAACAGTCCGTTAAGCTAACGGATGTTTTGAGCAACCGGGCCCAGATAAATACTTAGTTGCCCTATGTAATGCCAGAAACCTCGGGTTAACATACTGTATCACATCTGACAGACACATTATAGCTGATGGATTATGTATGATACCATTGTCTAATGACAAAAATACTGCAATTCTGGTGGACTTTCATCCGTCCCCTAGGGATTGCTCGTGGCCTAGGGCTTACAACACCGGACTTCCAATCCGGAGGTTGTGGGTTCAAACCTCAACTAGGGCATCAAAAATACTTTCATCGTATTTCCATCCCACTGGTCTTTTTGATGAGACTTGAAACGGAGGTCCCGTCTCTAAATGACCTTAGCTGTTGCTGGGACATTAAACCCATTCACTTTTTTGTCCGTCACCTGTGATATTTATGGTAATTTCGGATCATGTTTGGATATAGAGTTGGTCATACAAATTCTTTTGTACTAATTTCATTACACACTGGGCTAATTCTCAAGATTGAGCTTTAACCCGCAATCACTGCATTCCTTGCTGGTCAAGGACAAGTGGTCAAGCGTGTACAGCATGGAAATAATGTTGTTCTCAAGTAATTTATGGATGGTGAATTATGGCTCTGACTGAAAAATTTGGCTTATGGGGTTTGCGACCAGTGTAGATCCAGTCTGATCAGGATCTGCACGGTTTGCTATCCCATCAATGAAAGAAATCAGGGGCCCGTTTCACTAAACTTCTTACGACTAAAATGTTTGTAAGCACAAATTTAGGATCATCTAGAAATTTCAATCGATGGATTTACATTTATTGAGCATAGGCTGCATATGCAGCCTATGCTCATTAAATGTAAATCCAACAATTTATACACTATCATAATTTTGCACTTACGAACATTTTAGTCGTACAAATTTTGCACTGTTCGCCATTCCATCAATGAAACACTCATCATCCTTCTAACAAGCAATATAGATTGTTATCAGACTACAGGGGTGTGCTATAATTTAATCAGAACTACACCGGTCACAAATCCCATAAACCCAATTTCTCCAGTCACAGCCACAATTAAGTTTCATTTAATCACGTCACCCCTAAATGTCTGAAATTGCCACTGGAATATTTACGGGTAAATTGTGATGGTCTTCCACAAATGAATCAATCAAATTTGTGACACTGCTGTGCCTGTGCAGTGCTGTTTCTACCCAGCTTTCTTTCACCTATAGACCTGTGTTATAAATAGATGACCTACATGGAAAATCAAAGTAATTATACCATACAAAGTAAATCGAGGGGTATTTAGTTTTCGTAATGTCCGTCTGGCGTTAAACTCTTTATTTATCAGGTAACCTGCCCTGTATTGACCGAATACGTATTGACTGATAACATATTGTTGTATCAGGCATTGACCTGATATCAACATCCGGGTTACAACAAAGTGAAAACTGACGTTCCATTGGTCGGTTGACGTCACGTGACGTTACCGAATGACGTCAGTGTAATGACGCAACGTAAACAAGTCCGCGTTCTGTCCATAGAATACGACGTCATCTGTGGTCATTTTCGAGCATAAAACGTTACCTGATAAATAGAATACCAGACTAGTGTATTTTGATATCAAGTTTATCAGGCTCGGCTCGGAAACGGTAGGAATTCCTCGGCAAGCCTCGGAATTCCTACGCGTTTCCTAGCCTTGCCTGATAAACTTGATATCAAAAGACACTAGCCTGGTATTCTTTATTTGTCGGTCCAGGCGATGGGCGGGGGTGAGCTTCTGCTCACTTTCTTTAGTTTCTCTTGAAACTACAAATCGCCAATCACTGGCCAGTATCACGCTCTATTTATTTCATTTCCTGCAAGATTTAACCCCAATAACTTGCATATTACGGGATAAAATGACTGCCTGTTAAACAGGAAATGAAAAATAATTACTCGGATGGGAGACTGTGTTGTAAACCTGGCAAATTATAAGTATATTATTGTTCAGATACTGGATTTTGAAGGAACTAAATGCTGCTGTCGCTAGCACTCGCTTGCATTTAATAACTAAATGCTGCTGTCGCTAGCACTCACTTGCATTTAATTCCGTAAAAATCCAATATGCAGGGATTCCGTTGGCGATCGCCACTTTCGCAATTGACGATAAAAATAAACAAATGGCGATAAAAAATTACAATTTTCGAAAAAAGAAAGAAAAAAAAAAGCGGAATCCCTGAATATGTGAACAATAACTTATACTTACAGGGCAGCATTCCATGTTAGAATTGGCAGAGTTTGTGTGTTTGTCACATTGCTTTGTTTTACAGTGAAAACAACACAAAAGTAAGCAATTTATGCCCAACTAACAAATTCCACCAATACCTATGCCCAGAAAGTTGTTGTAAGGGAAGTTACTCATGATTTTTACCAAGTTCGGTAACCTATTTTTCAGACTGGTCTGTAGTCATTGAATGGGTAAGTGGAAGAAGGGTGAGTTAGCCCCCTTCGTCCACATACCCCTTCATTTGTTAGTTAATCAAGCAGTCGTATAGCTGTGCCATTAATGTGATAGTCCTGAAATCCTGTTTGTTATCTATGCATTACGCAAACACTGTATTAGCGAGCCAACCTCACCATACCCCCGGTTACCTATGTAAACAGGGGGTTTGATGAGGTTGCCGCGCAATAGGTAATGCGGTCAAATAGGTCACGATGCAGTGACTATTTTCAATCAATAACTTATGTTGTAAGCGATTGTAATGTGTATTTTCAATATTTATATTATTAAAATGTATCATATCTGGTACCCCTTTAAGTAATATTTATATTTTAAATGTAATGATGTTGTCATGAAGCGCATGAATATAAGTATTAATTAATCCAGTTTATATTGAGGCAAATCACACAGCCTAAAAAACATAGTGCTGGAGTATAAACCATAGTATCGTATATTATTCATAAGTATATCACTATTAAACATTAATTACAATATGTATGCATATTATTAAAACAGTAGATGCTACCGCTGTTTCGCTGTATGTGATATTTATAACAAAATATTTTTTTTATTCGTCCGCGTATGGATTTCTGTCACACAAAGCGCCATTTTCAGTTCATATTTTGACCTGTGCATATGAACCGGACTAAGTTTAAACAACGCTCGATTCCGTCCAATTCAGATTTCTCTGCAGAATGTTCAGACTAACTACATATTAAGTAATGTTTGCTAAATAAGTGTTAACGGCTGGAACATGGTTATCACTAAAAGGAAGAAACCACAGTCGTATTATTGAAAAATAAGATTTACCTGAGACCTCATGGAGGCCGCCATTAATCCAGTGTAAACAATAGACCGTGTGATCCCATTTCCTGAGTAGCCCCCGCTTAGTGAAATGATGTGCTAATCATGATATTATGTTCCCCAATAATTGGAAACGGTTTGAATTTCTCGGTAAAAACTATGAAAGTCATAAAAAAATGACGATGTATATTTAACATTGGATACGCTTAAACGGTATTACTCTCTCATCGGATCGTCAGTTGTCGTCGATAGCGATTTAACGTACTGATCTGGTCTTAATTTATTGTCAACTTTCAACGCCATTTACAGAATATATGGCTAATTTTGGAAATAAATAACGGCAAATTACGATGACGTCTGCTCTGAAATATCTGTCAACATGCGGACGTAATTTAAGGAAATTGATTATATTTTAAGGCTACATCTGTGACTAATTACGAATTTATGTATGGTCTTTGGCTACACCCGACACATTACACAGATCTAGTTGTAAATACACGTCGCTTTGTGTGGGGGAAAAAATCGATAATGCGTATTGTGTGTGACGAGGTGTTGATCTGATGACACCACACAGCTGTGACCCTTATTGGCAATGTTTTGAAATTGACGTGTCGTTTTAATGTGTGCCGTAACACCTCACTGTCGGAGACAACATGACAATTAACGATATACTCGATTATACACAGATCTATTAGACGGCTGGTTATTTAAAATAAAGAGTAGTTCAGTACACCTTTGGCGATATTGTTTTTAGAAAATCAGTAATATTTTCCGGAAATGGTGTTGAAAAGTTGACAAAAATTCTATCACCGTATTTATTTAGTTGTGCCGATATTGTTTTAAAAAATCAGTAATCTTTTTCCGTAAATGTGTTGTTGAAAAATTGACAAAATATATAGCCGCATTTCTCCGATATTCGTTTAGAAAATCACCAATATTTTCTGTAAATGGTGTTGACACAAAATGCAGCGTTCACGCGGAATTCAAATAAAATACAAAATAATAATTTAATAAATAGACGCCGATGGCTACTGTGTTTGCGGCCAGTGAATTCTGGTCGTGGTAGCCACAGGCGCAGTTCGAACAGTGTTGTGAGCAGATGGAGGACAATAATTATTTCAAATTCATAAAAAAATGTTTGCTGTCCGAAAATTAATTAATTGTGACAGCCAAAAAAAAAAGATTTTGGGACAGTAAAACATTATATGGTATAGACAGTATAGACAATACCTCAAACTTAAAAAAACAGTAACAAACTGTCTGTGTATATATTACTTAAACTTAAAAAATCAGTAACAAACTGTCTGTGTATATATTACTTAAAGACAGACACTTTAATGTATTTTTATTAAAATCATAAAATTGTGAAAATATTAAAAAATATTAAAATCACAAAAATAATATATATGGAGAAATTTTTTTTACACCACTTCGAGGTTTGAACCACCGACCCTTCCGGGAATCGGTAATTAAATCATTGAAGTCGGCGACCTTAACCTCACGACTGTTGCGCCATTTACGACAATTACAGTTATACAGAAGTGCTATCAGTATTACGCCACCATTTGAACGTAATAATTATTAAATTATTTGCAACTCCATCTACAACAATACCGTTACAGAGGTACGCTATTGAAACAACATGTATTAGTACCCATAACATAACAAAGTAATGTATCATTATATATCACAGGAGATAGCTTAAAACTATATATACTAATCATAAACAGAACAATCCGCTTGGCTCGTATGAAAATAGTTTGCATGATATTGATTATCTCCCTTGCCGAAAGTAGTTCAGTGATTTATTAATTCCAAATAAGACGTGTTTGCGTAATGGTAGGAAATGGTTTAGATGTGTGATAGTATGCTATAGGGGTGTAACGATTCACCGACCTTTGAAAATGTATTTGTACTTGTATCGCAAGATGTTTCTTATCGTGACCCAAGTATCGTGATACGTATCGTATCGTAAGGTAGGCATATCGTTGCACCCCTAGTATGCTACCAATTATGAGACAGTTAAGAAACTGTGAGTGATTATAATACGTCAGATGAAACAATATTGCCCAAGTATATTACTATTTATTATATACCTACCCATGAAATACATAGTTATACGATGTAAATAAAAGCCATATGTTCTCATCGATGAAATAAACAACTTCCGGTGAAAATACGACTACTTCCGCTATCTATATTCATAACGCGCACCTGCAGTGCCCGACTGCAAATATACATTCATTACCATATACAGTAAAAAAAAACTGCTAATTTCCATGGAGCAGTATATAATAAATAGAATATTCATATTTTTGCAACGAATATGACATATATGTTCATCGAGTGGTGTGAAATGTCCATATTTCACGAGTGAAATATGGACATTTCACACCACTCGATGAACAGATGTCATATTCGTTGAAAAAATATGAATATCCTCTATCTCTATATGTGTATTATAAATATGATCTGTGTATATGTTATTTTAAATTTCTATACTAGTTGACAGTACGGGTATGCATAGGAACTATATACATCTATAAATATTGAGATTATCATGCGGTTTGTGACACGCCATTGGGATTTAAAGTAGATCTAGCTCAGACTGCAACTGTCAGATTTGGCTCTACACTGTTGGTCATGTAGTCAGTGATATATTCCTGATGATTGTAACAAAAATGTAGATCTTTAGCTGATTGTGGTTCAAAAGCCACAGTGCACTGTTGTTAAGTAGTCATAATCCCCAGATTCACATGACATGCTGTGGGTGGCAGGTGGGAGCATGCGATGGGTAATTTAACGATCAGGGTTCATCCTTACCGGAATTCCGACTAGACCTGGTTTGTCCCTCACATACGTCTTTGGCATTTTGTATGTGACAGTTGAATCTGGTTATATCCCTTATGTGAGTATTACGATTATTATTTTAGGGGAAGGGGCCAAGTGACTTGGCGTTTTATGGACCCGGCACCAGGTCAGGTTATTCTAATTTCAGGGCTGAATATATTTTTTCTCGATGTAAAGTATTCCGTTCTGATTTTGGGCATTTTACCACCAATGCAGCAGGTTAAAACGGTATCAAACCCGTTTGCCCTGGCATTGCATGACCTTAGCTGTTGCAAACATGACAAACAAACATGACATGTTATGTGGCTGCAACTGGAGAATTGGGATTTATGGCATTTGTGACCAGTGTAGACCCAGACCAGCCTGCGCTTCTGCGCAGACTGGTCAGGATCTGCACTGTTCGCCATCTATACATTGCTACACTCATCACACTTTTAATAAATTGTATACAAACTTTTTACTTTGAGAGAGTGACCTGCAGAACAGCAGCTAGGCTGGCCACAAATGGCATAATCCCCATTTCTTAGTGTGAATGCAGGAACCACATTGGTCAGGAATAAAATAAGACCAAATTTGTCGGCTTGGAGCAAATACAGTGAAAGTAGGAAGTATAGATCTGTACTGACTGAGATTATATTTGATGTGGTTACTTGCATCACCAATACATTTAGTGGTTATCTGAATCTCTGATACGTCTGTGTCTGCTTATTTGAGTCGCTGGTACAAGATTCACCCTTAATTGGTTATTTGAGACAATATCACAGCATTTTGTGGTTATACGAGTCTCTGGTACACCAATCGTCTGGTTAGTTAAATTACTGGTACACCTTTAATCTTGTTTTTGCTGATTTACCCAGTGTAGTTATACGAACGAATCACACATACATAATGGTTATTTGACTCACTGATGTGGGTGGCAGGTGGGAGCATGCGATGGGTAATTTTACAATCGGGGTTCATCCTTACCAGAATCCCGAACGAAGACCTGGTGTGGCCGTCACATACGTCGTTGGCATTCTTGTATGTCACGGATGAATCTGGTTATATACCTGATGAGAGTAATACGATTATTCCTAATCCTATTACTTTTAGGGGAAGGGGCCAAGTGACTGGTGTGGTATGGACCTGGCACCAGGTCAGGATACACCCATATGTGGTTATATGAATTGTGGATACACCCATACGTGGTTATGAATCACTGATACATCCATGTGGTTATATGAATCGTGGATACATATATATGTGGTTATATGAATCACTGATACATCCATATGTGGTTATATGAATCACTGATACACCCATATGTGGTTATATGAATCGTGGATACATAGATATGTTGTTATATGAATCGTGGATACATAGATATGTGGTTATTGTAATCACTGTGGCATCTTTATGTAGGTTATTTGAGTCATTGGTATGCACTTTTCAATGTTTTTTTTATATATAAGTGTACTGTTTATATAAAAGTTGGTCTCATTTATGATTCATCATACCTCATTGTGAAATAGTCATCAGGGGCATATACATGTGGTATATTTTGTACATACTATTTATAAATTTGCAGGTAACCTCGCAATGTTATCACAGCCGACATAATCGATATACATGTACATGGTGCTATACATTTGTTGTGTATACCTAAATATATGTGTTGTGCGTTTTCTACATGTGTATTTTGAACTACTCGTAAATACATGTATGTGTATATAAATGTAGCATATGTACAGCGTAGTTTGTGTATAGTGTATATATATGTAATTATTATACACATAAAATGTACATTTTAGTACGTGTATATATTTAAGAAACTATCTCAAGATCAATCAGTCTGATGAAGAATGTATGTATAAATGGTTAAGATGTATGTGTATATACGTGATATACTAGTATGTGTGTGTGCATATGTAAAATTATCTGAACTGTTTACCGCAAATGTGCATAAATGCGGCTGTGACTGAAGAAATGGGGTTTATGGGTTTTGCAACCAGTGTAGATCCAGATCAGACTCGAGGAATGTCCTATTTGATCAGCAGCATTACTGGTCACAAATCCCATAAGCCCCATTTCTCAAGTCACAGCCATAAATGTGGTTGTGAGTGACGAAATGGTGTTTATGGGTTTTGCAACCAGTGTAGATCCAGATCAGGATTTGCACTATTTGATCAGGAGAATTACTGGTCACAAATCCCATAACCACCGTTTCTCAAGTCACAAATGTGCATAATTGTGCATGTACTTGATACATTTGCATAATATGGTAATATACCAGTACAAAACGTGACATTATAAGACTTGGGTTATATTTTCGAACCATGATCAGGGAGGCTGGGTGGTTTCATGGGTAAAAGTTGACTCCAGACACGAAGTAGTGGTTACAATCAGATTGTATGAATATAAGCATGTTAACGATTCAGCAAGTTTATCTGATAACAAGGGCATCATTATCACTAAGCTAATTGCCTCGCTGGCAGCCTTTATTATAGGAATGAATGGCCTTTTTGTGGAATTTATCGGGGTATAAACTTGGAAAAGTCGCGGGAATACTGGACGAGGCCGGAAGGCCTCGTCCAGTATTCCCGCGACTTTTCCAAGTTTATATCCCCGATAAATTCCACAAAAAGGCCATTCATTCCTTATAATTCCAGCATTTGAAATAAATTCATCAAGAAAATGTGTTTATTTTCCGTTTTCTTAAGAATTATTTTAACTGCGCCTGACGGTTACGGAAAGTAGTTTGGCATGGAGTTTACTGGGATATAAATTCTGGACAGAGACTTGCTACGGACCAATCAAATGTTAGGGAATTGTGTAAATATTTTTGTGCTGGAATTATAATAAAATGAACATAATTCCTCGGTGACCTTGACCTTGGGTGTTCAGACGTGGGGTGTATACGAAACCAAGGACCATCCCTAGACTCACATTGTGGCCAAATATTATTACATTTAATGAATGGGTTAAGCAGTCACAGAGAATAAATAACTAGCTAAAACTTTTAGCGTATTTGCCTTGCATCTTACAAGGTGAACACAAGTCCTCAGTGACCTTGACCTTGGGTGTATACATGTGGGATATATGCAAATCAAAACACAATCACTGGAGACACATTTTATTAAAATCGGTGAAGTAGTTAATTTATATATGAAGGTGGCCGGATTAGCTCGGTAGGTAGAGCGTCGGACTGCGTATCAGGAGACACCGGGTTCGTTTCCCACCTCGACCCGCTGCGAATGGCCGATTCGGCGTGTCCTTGGGCAAGACAACTTCGTGCTAGCCTCATCCTATTGGATGGAGACTTAAATAGTCGGTCCCGACATGCAAGGTCATCGAGCCAGTGCCGTCGTTAAATCAAAGCATTTACATTTTATTGTCGAGCCCGCTTGCGGAAAGCGAGACATATAGTGATCACAATGACGTCCGGTGTCTGTGTGTCCGTCCGGACCAACGTCTGGCGGTTTAAGAGGTTAGGGGCGTGGCCTAACACAAAAGATTCCTTTCATTTATTCCGTAAGCTGCTAAATTCTATTGATGTTTAGGGGCTTTTTCTTTGTTCTTCAAACAATGGAAATATCCCATAAACCCAAAATGTTAGTACATCCGTCCGTGCGTGCGTCCGAAATATACGTTAAAGTTTTTAAGTACCTTATATCTCTGCAGTCCTAAGTCATATTGACTTGAAACTTCATATGCTTATTAGTCATCATCCATATATTCATGCTCATGTGGCCCCTGTGCCCAAGGTCAAATGACTTTGTCAAAATTTGCGTTTTCAGATACCTACTATCTCTGTAATCAGAAGTCAGATTTGCTTGAAAATTTGTATGCTTATTTAATATGAAACTTTGTATGCTTATGCGGCCCCTGTGCCCCTAGGTCAAGGTCAAATGACTTAGAAGTTTGCGTTAAACTTTCTTTAAAAATTTGCGTTAAAGTTTTCACATACCTACTATCTCTGTAACCACAAGTCGGATTTGCTTGAAACTGTGTATGCTTATTGGTCATCATCCATATATTCATTCTGTGTCCCACTCATGCGGCCCCTGTGCCCCAAGGTCAAGGCCAAATGATTTACAAGTTTGTGTTATTATAAAATCTGCATTCAAGTTTTTACATACCTTATATCTCCACAATTGTTACTCCAATTTACTTCCAACTTCCAATACTTCCATACTTGCATTCCATAGCCTGCCCATGTGGTCCACATGCCCAAGGTCAAATGACTTTGAAATTTGTGTTAATGTTTTTACATACCTTATATCTCCACAACACTTACTCTGATTTACTTCCAACATCCAATACTTATTCATCATCCATATTTTCAGTCTATAGCCTGCCCATGTGGTCCACATGCCCAAGGTCAAGGTCAAATGACTTTGACATTTGTGTTAAACGTTTTTACATACCTTATATCTCCACAAAACTTACTCTGATTTACTTCAAACTTCAAATAATTCTTTATTATCATCCATATTTTCATTCTATAGCCCACCCATGCGGCCCACATGCCCAAGATCAACGTCAAATGACTTTAAAATTTGCATTAAAGCTTTACATACCTTATATCTCCACAACCCTTAATTCAAACTTCAAATAAATACACTCTGAGACCATCAAATGCCTCGGTGGGCTCGACATATGGGCCGCGGCCATCTGGTTTAAATATGAAGATATTTCAGTTAACATCTGGATCCAAATTTCCCATTCACCTTATCAGGGATTAATGAAATACACACTACATAATACATATTCATTTGTTTAATTTGTAAAAATACATCTGCAAGCAATTAATTATAATGTAAGTAACTAATAAATAACCTAGCAAAAACAAAATGCCACCGATAGGACTATGGCAAAAACAAAAGCTGTTTAATCCTTTTCATAGGTACAAAATCATATGGGTTGTCCCATTCCATTGTAACACAAATCAATTTGAAGATCAGACTTCATTTACAAACACGCTATCATGACTGGATGGACAGATTAATGATGAACTAGATTGGTCAGTAAGCGAGGCTTACAAAATACCCCCCGTGTGGGCCCAGGTACCCCTAAATATGTAAAAAAAAATCCAAGTGTGTGGGCGTGTGACCTTGACTCTGGGCTTAGCAGGGGCAGCACGAACGTGAATTTGTCACAGGGTGGTAGAGGTCCATTGGAGCAATGCGTGTGTGAAATGTGAAGCAGATCCGAGCAAGGAAATAGAAGTTATAACCGATCTCTGATATTAAGTTTTGTAAAGAGACTAAGTATGTGACCTTGACCTCGAAATCAGAGGGGATTTGTCACAGCATGATAGTAGAGCCTTTATAGAGGAATGCATGCATGAACTATTAATACTTTTTGATGAAAGAAATAGAAGTTATAACATGTTTCTCTGATGTTAAGTTTTGTAAAGAGATCAAGTATGTGACATGACCTTGGGATCAGTGGGGATTGGACGGTCATAGATTTGTCACAGTATGATAGTACAAACATTGAATGCAGGAGTGAAATATTAAGAATTTTCAAAGAAGGAAATAGAAGTTATAACTTATTTCTCTGATGTTAAGTTTTGTAAAGAGATCAAGTATTTGACCTTGGCCTTGGGATCAGCGGGGGTTGTACGTCGTGGATTTGGCACAGCATGGTAGTAGAGCCTTACAGGAATGCATGTGTGAAATATTAAGCATTTTAGATGAAGGAAATAGAAGTTATAACTTATTTCTCTGATGTTAAGTTTTGTAAAGAGATCAAGTATTTTACCTTGACCTTGGGATAAGTGGGGGTTGGATGGTCGTGGATTTGGCACAACATGGTAGTAGAGCCTTACAGGAATGCATGTGTGAAATATTAAGCATTTTAGATGAAGGAAATAGAAGTTATATTATAACAATATTTCTCTGATATTAAGCGACGGACGGATGGACACACGAACGGACGCACGGACGGACAACCTGACTCCAGTATACCCCCCACAACTCGTTTCGGGGGGTATAATAACAAATAAAATACAGGTGCTTTAACATTATTGTTATAAAAAAAAATATATGTACATGTATATAAAACAAGAACAAGATATAGGTCGATATTGCTCGGCTGAGAGTTAATCATGATTTGACTTGTACGCATTCTGAAGGTTTCCATTGTGACCCTTACACATATGCTGGTTAAAAACAATGTGGTTTTCTATTTGTGGCTGTGACTGTAGCTGATTTCATCAAAATTGCAAAGTATACTTATCTAGCAAAGTATACTTTGAGGGAGTAATCAATTATTTTTCCCGAAATGCATTATTTCATATAGAACTAACGACTGCATATATTAGATGATTAAAAGTATGCAGAATTATTATACTGAATTTATTACATTATCACAGCCAAAATGGAAATGGCTGTGATAATGTAATACATTCAGTATAATAAAAATTAATAGATTTATCCTTAAATTGAAAAATTCTCCCTCAAAGTATACTTTGCAATATTGGTGAAATAGGCTACTGGAGAAATGTTAGCTCCTGATCAAATACAGGGACGGGAACAGTTCCAAATCACATATCCTGAAAATGACTAAACCAACATATTTTTGTGTATTTAAAATTGTGCTTCCCATGTTGAAACAGCATTTTTCTGCAATTATCAGGAACCTCAAATCCTGATTTCGGGATATATCTCGAAAATGCATACCCCTGCAAATAGCCCGCTTCTGTAGCCTGATAACAATTTGATATACTGGTTGTTAGAAGCATGATGGGTGTTTCATTAAGGGAATGGTGAACAGTGCAGATCCTGATCAGACTGTGCGGATGCACAGGCTGATCTGGATCTACACAGATCGCAATTTCTCCAGTCATAGCCAAATAGCCAGATGGGAATACACCGGTATAGGGAAGTCATGCAGTTTCACCACAGAAATCCCAACATCCTTCCTGATCTGGTGTCGGGTCCCCCTAACACTACGAGATGACTTTCATCAAGCAGTTTGGTTGGCTGAGTTTGATTAGTTGCAAAAATTAACCAATCAAACTTCCTGATTTTGAGTACGAGATTCGAATACATGCTTAAGAAAGTTATAAACTCACTGGCCCCGAGTATTCAGACGAAGTGAGTTAAAGTATCACAGTAATTAGTGAGGTGTTCTACAGTAAAAGGGATATATAAAAAACATGTAAATTCATCACAAATATGCGACTAAACATATTGTCAAGTCTAATTGTGTAGGTCTGAAAGTCTTTATAAACAATTCTATAATACACTTATCAATATGTCTGTATTATATACAGGGAATTAGACTGCTAAATGTCCAAGAGGCAGGGTTTAGTGTGTTCATCCCGTCGACTCGCGTATGTCAATATGTCAATGCTCTCCCAACCCTGGAATTAGACAGGAATGTTGCAACAGGAAGGAATTAGACTTTGAAATTATCTAATTCCTTGGGGTTGCCCATCCCCGCACACCCTGACAAGGAAGACATTGATAAGTACCTACACCTTGGCACTACTGACATGCACGTAAATATTGGTAGTAGATAGTGTAGATAATATAGTGGAACCTCTCAAAACTGGACACCCTGGGAGGTCCCTAGGGTGTCCAGTTTAGAGATGATCCACTGTAAATCAGAAATATGACGAAGCCAAGGTATGCTGCATGGTGTGTTTTTGCGGGTCACGAAGCGGGTACCAACCCATTGTCTTTTGTCATTTTCTGTGGATGCTGTTGCACTTTCAGTTTCCATTTTAGATAAATGCCGAGGCAGTCCAATCATAATTCGGCTGTTTACTTCAGCTATTGTTGGGTCGCAAGGGTAATATTGTAATATTCCCATCTAATATTGCCTGCTGCGTTGTGAAACAGGCGACACGGTGGATTTTTATAATGTGATATGAAATGCCTAGAAATCAGGTGCGGATACAGGGGGGGTCCAGGGGGTCCGGTAAAGAAAAAAAAATCTACAATACTCTAATAGTTGGATGGCTTTTTTCGTGGCCTAGGTGTCAGGAAATCGCATCTGTGGCAATCTGGCATTTAAATATTTCCTGGGGGAGGACTTTACGATTTCGCGCTAATTACAGATATTTCTGTATCCGCGCCTGGAAATTGCAATGAGATACATGTATAGCAATACAGATTATTGACCGGTGAAAACTACATGGCTATATATTAAGTGTAGCTGTGTGGAGAAATGGGCTTATGATTTATGACCACCTAACACACTCCTGCAGCCAGGTGAGAATGTATAAGTAAGTAATTTATTTATTATAGCGACATGTGTAAACAATATATATATATATATCGCAATGTTTAAGAGTCGGTATGGTATTCAGATACACCCGGCCCTATGGGCCTATGTCACTTTTACCACAATTCATGAATATGTACATATGTATATATAAATACGCAGATGCATTGTCACAATTATTCCTGATGTATATGTCTCCATGTGGGAAAGGGTACATCACGGCACGTACAATAAACGCTGATTCAGATCGAATATGATTAGGGGACCACGTCGACGCCATTAGATTACTGAGATAATCTGGTTTAATCAATATTTGCAACTACTGTGATGTACTCTTTTCCACCCAGCGGACATATACAAGTCCTAATAACTTATGATGACTGTGTGTGTTTCCAAACATTGTAGTTCCAAGAATGTAGTAATACATCTCTCCATGCTTTAACCCTATCGACCCTGGAAGGTGGAAATGGTCGTCTGCTGCTTTCATTATACATGTATAATTCCAGCACAAAAATATTTACACAATTCCCTAATTTGATTGGCCCGTAGCAAATCTCTGTCCAAAATTTATATCCCATGAAACACCCACGCCGAACTACTTTCCGTAACCGTGAGGCGCAGTTAAAACAATTCTTAAGAAAACGGAAAATAAACACATTTTCTTGTTGAATTTATTTCAAATGCTGGAATTATAAGGAAAGAATGGCCTTTTTGTGGAAGGCCTCGTCCAGTATTCCGGCGAATTTTCCAAGTTTATATCCCCGATAAATTCCACAAAAAGGCCATTCATATTCATATAATGTTGTTACCTAAAATAAAGCTGCTTCAGCTGTATATTTCTGGCTAGAAACATGATAGGTGTTTAAATGACTAAATGATAAACAGTGCAGACCTAGATCGGATATCGCGGATGCACAGGCTGATCTAGGTCTACTCGTAAAAGCCTTATTTCTACAGTAACAAATACTCCCACATGTATAAACAATCAGTTAAGTCGGAATGTTGAACACTAAAATAACTAGAGAAAGTGAGCAGGGGCTCGCATATACCCCCCGGCCGACACCTGGACTGACAAATAAAAATTTCAACGAGGACGGATGGACAAATGGACGGACGGAAGGACGGACGGAATTACGAAAACTATTTACCCCTCGACATACTTCGTAAACCGGGGGTATAAATAGGCAACATATGTACAAATGCATATACGTAGAAAAATAACAATTCATCACATACAAATATCAAACAAGTATCACACAATTCTATTCGGAATGTTTACGAGTACATTTGGGCGACCGACTGATTTGAAATCAGAGTTTACATTATTGCCCATTCAGTCACCGAGGCAGCCTTACTATTGTCAGCAAAATGATTCAATCCTAATCAGTCTAATAAGATGATCTGTCGCCAATTTCAACAAAATTGCTAAGCTTATTTATCTAGCGAAGTATACTGGTACAATGGTGTCGGCTAATTCTGTGCACTTAAGGCTTTCCAAACAAATTTATAACATTCCCATATTCAGTCGATATCCCCTGACTATTCAACGACGTTCAAAGAAGTCTGCAGGTAAAATGTCATAACGTTCTGAACGTCAGTAAGTGACGTAAATTGTGTGATGTATGACGACATCACATGCGTGTGTGCAACGTCACATATTTTTCTGGTAGTGTAAACAAAAATGGTGAACAGCATACTGGATCAGCCTAGCAAAATTGGTATTAAACTTGAAGCAGAATTCTCTGGTGACATCATGACAGGTTAGTTTCTTAGTTGAACAGTTAATGTAGTAATTAAGAGCTATTCCATCAGCAGGGTCTGATGATTTTACACATTTTGTCTATATTCTGAATAACCTTTTACCAAACTATCGGAATGCGATAACATTGTCCCACAGTGTAGCAATTAATTGACTTGTTTATTCGAAAATCCATATATTTTATTATGACATACGCAAGGCTAAATTTGATGTGAATTGCGCATTAGCCGATGCGCAGAATTAGCCTAAATGACAGTACTTTGAGTAATCATTTATTTTTCCTGAAATCTATCACTTTAAATAGAACTAACCACTACATATATTTGATGATTAAAAGTACATGTTTGCAGATTTATTATACTGAATTTATTACATTATCACAGCCAAAATCAATGGCTGTGATAATGTAATAAATTTGGTATACTGGTCAGAAAATATTTTATTTCACTATGAAATAAAAATTAATAAAATTATCCTTAAATTGAAAATTTCTCCCTGAAAATATACTTAACAAGATAAGTATACTTTGCAATTTTTGTGAAATTGGCTACTGGGCGGTGAACTTTCTCAGCCAGTTCTCCAAAACTAAAAATTTACTAAAAATCACAGCTCAGTCTCAGCCAATCAAACTTCCCGATTTTGAGCTTGAGAATGGACCACATGCTCAGTTTTATCAGCACGGGCCCAGGATCTACCATTATTGTAACTGTTGTAAGGTCTGTTCTCAGCCGGCAGCCAATACATGTTCTTGTAGCCATAGCTACCTTAATATGGCTACCTTTGTATTATATACCTTACACTGTTAAACATAGAGGGCTATTTTCACTAAGGCCATACAAAATATATAGTTTGGTTCCCAGACACGGGGTTTGCGGAATGTCAGATTTTTTTTAACATACACGTATATATATTTATTTCAAGTTGCATGTATATGCATCTGGCATCTTGATGAACATCTCAAACAAAAAATATGTTCTATAAAGTTACTATAACCTCTTTAGAAGATTTTTGTCAGACATGATTGGATTTAACATATTTTTGCATTGTAGTGTTTTTATTGACGGGGTAAAGGTGGTGTTTTTGTTCTCAAAAATGTGAGAATACTTGCAAAAAGTGCAGATCCTGATGAGACGGCTCGTCACGAGACGGCTCATCAGGATCTACACTGTTTGGCAATACAACTACACAGGCCTGTGGTGTTGAAAGGGTTAATTATGGACAGGTTAAATACGGGATAGTCCTTAAATTACCGTAGCTGTTGATAGGACGTTAAACACCAATACTCAAATAAAATCCTGTGACTGTACAGTGGAACCTCTCTAAACGGACACCCTAGGAGGTCCCCAAATGGGTGGGAGGTCCCCAGGGTGTCCGGATTAGAGATGTCCCACTGTAAATTAGGAACTTTACCATTCTGATACGTATTTGGATGTTTTGCAATCATGAATATACGTTATCATCCGAGATAAATGACAAGGAAACCCATCAAAAATAATCTTGGTGTTCGGTTTAGAGAGGTTCCACTGTATATCCAGGTGTTGGTTACGTTACGACACGACACAAGCTCGACTTCTCTGTGTGCCATTCTGGGCACCGCGGGGCCCATGATCGGGAACTCCCCGAGCCCGGTGCCTCCGCAGACTCGCAGTAGACTCCTGTGACGCTGTCGAACTGATTGATATCTCATCCTGCGATGGCTGACGTCTCGTCGTTCTCGGATATTTCTCCGTCGGATCAACCGATGTCTGCCGTGACGTCGCAGATGTAGACACCGAGGAGAGTGAATCGGTCGACATCTGTCTGGTAGTTGACGCTACAGACTGAACTGATTCCTTTGAAATTTGGCGTTGTGCTTCTTTATTCGATGTCGAAGGCAAGTCAGTTGGTTTCTTTTTTTTCTGTTTGACTGTTTGGTTTGCGTTTGCGTTGTTGGTGTCGGGTTCATCAAGGTTTGCTGGCAGCTGTTGATCTGAGCCCGTTTCCTTACTACCTGACATTTCTGTGGATTTGGTTGGTTCGTTTGAATTTGTCGCCATGGCAACAGTTTGTTCTGATTCCGTCTTCAGCTTTTCTGCTTCCTCCTTTTGTTTGACTACAACAAAGATTTGCAGATATTGAATATTTTGGGAAGTATGACCAATGTAGACTTTGAATCAGACCAAGTTTAAACAGCGTTCGATTCAGTAAGATTCAAATTTCTCTGCAGAATGTTCAGACTAACTACATAAGTAATGCTGCTAAATTTGGTATTGGCAGACTCGTAGTGTTAACGGCTGGAACATGGTCATTATTAAAAGGAAGAAGTCGTATTGATGAAAAATAAGATTTACCCGAGACGTCATGGGCGCCGCCATTAATCCAGTGTAAGTATTAGACCAGGGGAATGTTTCACTAAACTTTGTACGACTAAAATGTTAGTACAGTAAGTGCAAAATTATGATAATCAGTAAAGTTCACATTAACAATGTTTTCTTACAAACAATTATTGGATTTACATTTATTGAGCATAGGCTGCATATACAGCCTATGCTCAATAAATGTAAATCCATCAATTACAATTTACAGACGATCCTAAATTTGCATTTACAAACATTTTAGTCGTACATGTACAAATTTTAATGAAACGGCCCCCAGTTGATCCCATACCCCGACTACAACTACTTACAAAATAACAAAGGTATAACCCTGTGATTTGATGTGCATGCCGAAAATCAATTACACAAATGAATCCAGCTGGCACCATTATTTGTGGCCATGACTGGAGAAATGGGGCTTATGGGGTTTGCGACCAGTTGTAGCTCCTGATCAAATAGCACACTCCTGTAGCCTGATAATGATCTATTTTGCTTGTTATAAGCATGACGGGTGGTTCATTGATGGAATGGCGAACAGTGCAGATCCTGATCAGACTGTGCGGAAGCACAGGCTGATCTGGATCTACACTGGTCGCAAAACCCATAAGCCCGATTTCTTTGATCATGATAGAGGAACGCATGTGTGACATATCAAGATGTTCCATCTAAGGATACAGAAATTATAAGACATTTACATGTAAGTATATACAGCGCATGTACGGACGGATGGACACCGGTGATGCTATATAACCTCTCACCATTCGGTGGCGAGCGCATTATACCCGATATTATAACCCGATATGTTCAGAATCTGTTCATTGGTGTTTAACGGCCTATCAACAGCGGTGGGTGGGGTAATGGGATTTTTTTAATGGGCATTTTATTATGTCACAGGTCCGTGTATTCCACCTGTGGTGTGATGGTGCAGTAGCAGCGTGGGACTGTGCTGTGTCAACATTATGCTGAAACCTGGTGAGATATTACCGATGGAAATGATTCAAAAGTGCTGTCAAACCAAGACTTTATTAACAAAGAAGGAGGGTTAATGTGATCCAGGATATAAGATCGAACTTACCAGTAGTGGCAGCTACAAATAAGTCAAAAGTGAAAGTGAACAGCTTTAACTTCCCAGCAACAGCTGAGGTCATATAGATACCACAGTTTAAAGTCTTGTCCAACAGACCAGTGGGATGGAAATACAAAGTAAGTATTGTTCACGCCTAGGGTGAGGATTAAACTCGCAACCTCCGGTATTGAAGTCCAATGTCATATCATCTAGGGAAGAGACCTTACAAGTGTCTGGAGATGAAGCAGACGTACTTTATCTTCTCACTCGAAAATTGTGTTTGCTGGCAATTAACTTCAATTATAATTCGCCCTACTTTCTAAGCCAATCAATGGCCAGTATCGTGCTCCACTTGTTTCACGTATTAAAAGATTGAACCCTAATAAGTTACATATTACCAGATTTAATGACTACATGTTAGACAGGAAATGCAAAATCAATCCTCGGATGGGAGACTGCATTATAAACTCGGCTAATCATAAGTATGTTATTGTTCACATATTGAATTTTTAACAAACTAAATGCTGCGGGTCGCACACGCTCCATCACATTTAATTCCTTAAATATCCAATATGTAACATAACTTATGGCGGAGATGATTTTCACCCATGAATCAGATATTAGTATCAGTTATTGTTCACATATTGGATTTTTAAGGAATTAAATGCGAGGGAGCGCTAGCGACCGCAGCATTTAGTTCCTGAAAAATCCAATAACATAATTATAGTTCAGCCAATCGTACAATGCGTACAATGCAATGTCCCATCCGAGTACTGATTTTCCATTTCCCGTCAAACTGTTAATCATTAAATGTGGTAATACACAACTTATTGGGGTTAAACGTTGCAATATGTGAAATAAGTCCAGCGATTGATTAGAAAGTGTGGCGTACTATAAAATACATTAATTGTATAAAATCCCTGTTTTTGTGTATTTAGCTGTATATCAAACGGTTATTCATATTTTTCCACAAAAGTATACGTCATGATACCCCATTTCAATTGTGTTGGTGAGAACCATTCAAATGAACATTAGCAAAGTATAAAATTGTTGAAAAATGATAAAATACTTATACATGTATTTGCGCTCTAAATCCCTAAGATTATGAATCAGGATTTTCAACGCTTTTATGCTGCACTATATGAGACACGCCATGTCATTTTGTACATTCAGACATCTGCATAGTTTCATGAAATACGTTTACAAAATTTACAATATTTTCCGTAAATGGCATCAAAAGTTGACAAAATTTTCAGGTACATGCCGAGTTATAAGAAATGTATACTGAAAATTTTGTCAAATTTTGACTTTATTTATGAAAAATATTGTAAATTTTGTAAACGTATTTTATGAAATTACGCAGATGTCCGAAGGTACAAAATCGCATGGCGTGTCTCATATGTGTAGTTGTAACTGGAGAAATGGTTTTCATAGCTTTATGATCAGTTTAGACTGGCCGCAAATGCCATAAGCCCCATTGCTCCCATCACGGCCGTATTGACTTACTGCGTTCCTGGTGCGCTTTCTTCTTCTTCTTCTTGTCCCTGTATTCGGGCCTGCCTGCAACGTCAATGAACACAACATCACACAACACTGCCCTATCTATCTGGGTCCCATTTCACTAAACTTCGTACAACTAAAATGTTCGTAAGTGCAAATTAAGGGATCTGGATTCTCGATGGATTTACATTTATTGAGCACAGGCTGCATATGCAGCCTGTGCTCAATAAATGTAAATCCAATAATTGTTTACAAGAAAACATTTTTATTGTGAAATTTAGAGACTATCAAAATTTTGCACTTATGAACATTTTAGTCGTACAAAGTTTAGTGAAATGGCCCCCTGGTATGTGTAACACCTACACATAGTGAAACGGGCCACAGATGTTGCTACTCGCAATCATTGAAAATTCTCAGAATGTGTACATAATTTGAACTTGGGAATTATTTAAGGAATAAAACCATCGGTTGTTGCGCTTACTGTAGTACAAAAAACATTTGGTGCGCTTAAAGTGCGTGGAGTCCAAAGGATTGCGTGCCGTTATTAACAACGTCATGAAAATTAATGACGTAAAAAAACTTTAACGAATCAACGTCGCGCGATGTCACCTGGGGCTAATGTATTGTATTGGGATATAAACACACTCAATGTACGTTGAATGGGCGTTTTCATCATAATGCATTTATGGAAGGTTTAAATATTGCACAGAGCTCCAGATAAGCTGGGTATTGGCGTATTTTACACACTTATTTTAGCTGAATACGCATTGATTATCAAAAGTGGGAGTACAAAATACTCACAGCAATGTGAAAATATGCTTTGATTTTCAAATCAATTCATGAAAATATTTCAATAAAGTTGAAAATTCACTTAGTTGAGCTGCAAAAAGCAAACAGTGTTTGCTTTTTGCAGCTCAAATAAGTGATTTTTTTAATTTGTTTTATCATTTGTTCCCTATTTAATAAGGAAGAAAATAAATAAAACATTTGTAAAAGTAAAATTATGCATTGAATTTGAAATACAGGGGTATAATACTCTTTAGATACAAAACTTATCTGGAGGTCTGTTTGCAGCATATACCCACCACACTGTATCGTCCGTTTCGCCTTCTTCGACGACTTGAACCTGCTGGCAAATGTGGAATAGTCCATCGTGCGGAGGGCGTGCAGCATCCAGTCGGCCATCTTGCTGCCATGGTCCTTCGTCAGATTGGCCACCTTCTCGTCGCTACTCAGGACTCGAACCCGCATCGTCTCGCGGTGCTTCTGGCACAGCCAGATCGTCTTCCCATTGGCTAGGTGGCATCTGTCGCAGTGAGGCCATTGGTGCATTATTCATTGGATTTCATGGGGTAATTCATTGGATATTTAAAGAGGAAAAAATAAAAAAAATTATTTCTGTTATTGATACAATATGATAATAATATGAAATGAAATGCTGAAAACAAGATGCAACAAGAGTGCCGCAAGTCACAAAATACGCCCGTCGAAGATGGGCCAGATAGCGAAGATGCAGAAATGTGAAGCTGTCACCAAGGCAAGAAACATTAATGAGAATTTGAAAATCTATAGCATTTTTCTTCCTATTGTTGTGCTAAACATGTTTACTAATTTAGGTAGAGATGTGTAAAGTAGAAATTATATAGAATTGGATACAAAAATTTAGAAAAAATGGCTAAGTTAAAAAGGTGATATTTTTGTTAAAAAATATTTATTTTGGCATAAAAACACCGTGGTGCACATCTTCAATATGTGTAGAAGACGTGTGTATAGTTTCAGATCGATCGACTGCACGGTTTCAGAGGAGTTGTGTACACAAACTCTGTACCCTATATATAATTGGATTAAAAAATGTAGAAAAAATGACTATTAAGTTAAAAAGGTGATACTTTTGTTAAAAAATATTGTTTTCGGCATAAAAACACCAAGGTGCACATCTTCAATATGTGTAGAAGACGTGTGTATAGTTTCAGATCGATCGACTGAACGGTTTCAGAGGAGTTGTGTACACAAACTATGCACTTTTTTTAAAACGGTCGTATAAAAATAATAAATATTAATAAAAAAGTTACAAAGGTTTGAAATTTTAATTAGCTGACGTATGCACATTCCACTACGACATCATCAATGATAATTACTTTTTTAATTATTTATATTTAAGGTACATGCCCACTCAGTAGGCATAAAATGTTCTTTATGGGAATTAAATAAGTATAATTGTGTCACTATTCCACCAATTCTAAAGAATACGCGTATACTGGTATAATAATTTAGTAATATGTATTTTACTGATAGTGAGCACGCGTTGGTATCGTATCAGCTATTTTCATATGCAATTGAGGCATGGTATTTTTTAATTATTTATACTAATTAAATGCATCACCTGAAAAAATAATATTTTGACAGATTGTAAAGTATGATAATTGCACATCAAAACATAATATACAGAGTATAAATAGTAAGGAAACACGGTTATCGCCCCTGATATTAGTGTGGAAAGTACGTCTGATATAAAATGTATTACAATGCCAATCAATACGTGGGGTAATGGCGAATGAATGTTTAGTTTTCCAGAAAATGTCTCTGATGATGTCTCTGATATAAAGAACATATTGTGCCTACTGAGTGGGCATGTACCTTTAACCCTTTACACCTTACGGGTATATGTTTCTTATTTCTCAATGAAAGTATATGTTGTGACCACTCATTTGAACCGTCTCGACGAGACGGTTCAAATGGTGGTCACGACATATACTTCTAAGCACATACAAAGAAAATATTTAGAATTTTTCACAAACAGATCCTCAGTATGAAATGGGTTAAAGGGAGAAATTGGCGGCATATTTTCTGATATAAAGAACATTTTGTGCCTACTGAGTGGGCATGTACCTTTAAGTCCCAGTGATTTTTTTCTCATTTATTTTATGTTATTACTTGAAATTGATCATAAAAGAAAAGAAAATTGCAATAAAATATTTTGGTTGTGTCAATGTAAGGCCACTGGCTCATTTTGGTTATCTTTCCACTGGGGAATTGTTTGATCGACCGACTAGTTTTGTACACATCAAATTGATTGATTGGGGTTTTATGTCCTTTCTTTGGCAAGGTCATTTACAGCTGGGGTGCGCTGTATGGGGGTGCACTGTACATTCAGAATTACAAAAAAACAAACATTAATTTTGTCATCTGTTGTTTATTTTTTGTTTTCCATTTTTATTATCAAAAACACGGTACTACAGCGCTTTAGAACCATTTCCAACGGAAAGAATTGAGAAAGAAGACAAAATAAAAAACAACAGCAGACACCAGTTTTGTTTCCCGCCTTCTAAATTGAAAGGGTTTAAAAAAATGTACGGTACTCGAATCACATGCGATTCAAGTACCGTATATTTTTTAAACCCTTTCAACCCTAAGTAACTGGAATAGACTGTGCTATGCTAATTTAAGAACAAATCCAATCGTCTCAACATGATTTTCAGACTATAAGAAGGGTTACATGTAAAAACTGCAGATCTTGATGAGACTCATTACGAGCTGGCTCATCTGGATCTACACTGACTTCTAACTCTGTTAAAGAGGTCTGTAGTGTTGAAAGAGTAAAAAATACATCCACGGATCACAGTTTTTTGGTGAAACGTTACCGTGCAAGTTTGCCCATTTCCCGCTTCACGTCGGCCGTCATTGCCATTTCCCGGAAACTGTGGTAGACCGTCTGGTAATCGGACATTGTCGCCTCGGGACTCTGAAAACAGACGAGCCACTGATTGTATAATATCAGGTAACAAGCTTTGTATTGGCCCATTACGCACCGACTGATAAGATAATGTAGTATCACGCATTGACCTGATATGAATAACTGACGTTTCATTGGTCGAACGGTGTCACATGACACACCCACCCGTAGTGAATACATAATACATTGCATTTTTTCAAACAGTCGTATAAAAAGAAAGTAGACCTAGGGCCCGTTTCACTAAACTTTGTATGATAAAAAAGTTCTTACAAAGATTTTACGAATTTCTTTCTCATAGTAACCCTTAGACCGCTACTCACAACAATTGTCGTCTGCTGTTGCAGAAAAATGGAAAATAGAAAATAAACAGCAGACGACAAAACAATTAAGATAGCGGTGTAAGGGTTAATGTGAGTCACTAATGCAACCATTTTCCACCTGCATGTACCCATCATTAGATGTGATACACATACATAGAAGATTTGCCAGCATTGGTAATAAGTGCAAATGTCATTGTAAATAGAGAATAGTAGGTTAGTGTCGTGAATGGGAAAAAATATCTGGCAAGGCTTAATAGGAAACGGGATGGGCGAGGCTTTGCAGAGCCCATCCCGTTTCCGTGCCGCGCCAGATATTTTTTCCCATTCACGGCACTAACCTACAATTCTATTTATCCCGTCAACACCCGCAAATGGCTTTAAAATGCAAAAAAGAATAACCCCAGCCACAGCACATATTCATACGCAGTGATTAGGTCGTATTGACAGGATATCAAAAATGTTTCACGGCACATGCACACCGTGTTGACGGGATAAATTTCAATTTTGCACTTACAAACTTCTATAGTGATACAAGTTTAGTGAAATTGCAACATGGATGAAATTAATAATCCCCCTTAACCCTTACACCGCTATCTTAATTCTTTAGTCGTCTGCTGTTTATTTTCTATATTCCATTTTTATCATAAAAAAACAGTACTATAGAATAATTTACAACATGCTTTGACAGCACTTCAGAATCATTTCTATTGGAAATGATTCTGAAGTGCTGTCAAACCATGTTTTTATTGAGAATTAACGCAAGATATAAAAGCAATAGCAGATGTTGTGTGTAGCGGTCTAAGGGTTAATGTTATGATACAATAATGCTGCAATGTATTTATTTTATTTATTTAATGGTATTTAACAGCCTGTCCACAGCTAAGGTCATTTTAGGTCGGGAAACAATACCGATTTACAGTGGAGCCTCTCTAAACCGCATATGAACACGGCTAAACAGGCATGTGTGGTTTTCAATCATGAACAGACATTATCAACGGAGACAGATGACAGAAAAACACATATAAACTAGAAATGGACGCTTGTCGACAAGCGCATGTGTATCCCCCTCCCCAGATACACAAGTAGTTGAAAAAAGGGTGTTCGAGTTATGCTCCGGAGACAAAATCAGTGACGGAAAAACAAAGGGAGATAACTAAAGAATTAGTGATGCAAGAGTTGTCATTCTTGCGGGACACACCTTTAGGGTCGTGGTCTATGCATGTGTGAAGTTTCATGAAAATATTCCAAAGGGTGTTCGAGTTATGCTCCAGACACGAAATCAGTGCACGAAACAACAAAGGGAGATAACTAAGAAATTAACGACGCAAGAGTTGTCATTCTTACGTGCGACACACCTTTGGGTCGTCTTCTATGCATGTGTGAAGTTTAATAAACTAGAAAATGTGTTCATAGAACACGGATGTCCCACATATCGCTTTGATAATAAATGAGGCCAAATTGCAAGTCAAAATTTTCTTTTACCTGAGCGCTAAAGTTTTTGAAGCACCAAGTATGTGACCTTGACCCTGGGCTTGGCGGGGGCAGGACAAACGTGGATTTGGCACAGGGCCGGTAGAGACCATTAGAGCAATGCATATATGAAATATGAAGGCTGATCCGTGAAAGAAAACAAAAGAAATTATAAGATATTTAACCTGAGCGTTAAAGTTTTTTGAAGCACTAAGTATATGATGTTAACCCTGGGCTTGGCGGGGGCGGGACGAACGTGGATTTGGCACAGGGCGGTAGAGGACCATTAGAGCAACGCATATATGAAATATGAAGTTGATCCGTGAATGGAAAGAAAAATTATAAGATATTTACCTAGAGCATTAAAGTTTTTGAAGCACCAAGTATGTGACCTTGACCCTGGGATTGGCGGGGGGCAGGACGAACGTGGATTTGGCACAGGGCGGTAGAGGACCATTAGAGCAATGCGTATATGAAATATGAAGATGATCCATGAAAGAAAACAGTTATAAGATATTTACCCGAGCGTTAAAGTTTTTGAAGCACTAAGTATGTGACCTTGACCCTGGGCTTGGCGGGGCAGGACGAACGTGGATTTTGCACAGGGCGGTAGACGACCATTAGAGCAACGCGTATATGAAATATGAAGTTGATCCGTGAATGGAAATAAAAATTATAAGATATTTACCTGAGCGTTAAAGTTTTTGAAGCACCAAGTATGTGACCTTGACCCTGGGATTGGTGGGGCAGGACGAACGTGGATTTGGCACAGGGCGGTAGAGGACCATTAGAGCAATGCGTATATGAAATATGAAGATGATCCATGATCCATGAAAGAAAACAGAAAGTATAAGATATTTACCCAAGCGTTAATGTTTTTGAAGCACTAAGTATGTGACCTTGACCCTGGGCTTGACGGGGGCAGTACGAACGTGGATTTGGCCAGGGCGGTAGAGGACCATTAGAGCAATGCGTATATGCGTGTTCGAGTTATGCTCTGGATACAAAATCAGAGCACGAAACAACAAAGGGAGATAAGTAAACAAGAATTCCGCGGAATCAGATGCCTCGCCTTGTCCCGCCTTGACTCGAGCCTGGGCCCGAAAGCAATTTTCACTGGCCCCCGAACATAATTATACAATTATTGACTAGTGAACCATAGAATATCAGATTATATTCTATGGCTCACTAGTCAATAATTGTTTTATTATATGATAATAGTCTGTATATAGCACTTACGACCTTATGCTACTAGACAAAAATTGAAAAAGAATTTGAAAAAAAAAATGAAAAAAAAAAATGGAAAAAAAGTTTAAAAATTAAAAATAATAATGCTTGCTACTGGAGCCCAGAATTTTTTTTAATAGTCCTATATTTATCTACATATATCTGCACAGGTCCACATAATGCCACAATATTTTCAACACAGTTTACGGAAATGTAATATAATCATTTACCTGTATAAATTACCTGTAAGTGGTCAGTGGTCAGTTGCACATGCTGGCACATGCACAGGTGAATAGTCTGTATATAGGTTAGAAGACACCAAATGGTGCGAAACCGCCCAGGGTGTATGCAAAAGTAGTCCGGTATAAAAAAATAGTGCGGGTGTTTTGAGGTCACAGACACCGTTTGCTTGCAAATCTTGATCCATTACTACCCAGTTTCACTTGAGGAACATTTTGGGGTGCCTTCAACACCAGTTTTCAGCATATTTGTAGCATTTAAAAGAAAACACTGACCCTGTTGGTCACTTGATGTAAACGGAGTTTCCGTGGCCAAAAAATGTACACAATATTGGAGGATATGACAAGGTTGGATTTTTCTTTCTTAGGAGTAAGTGAACCTATTGTTTAGTTCATGCAGAACCAGTACAGACTGGCTGCAGGTCATGTACAAGTGGGTCCCACAGCATCCATACGAATAGTGAAAGTAGGAGAGACTGGCCTTATTGGATGGCATTCGGTTAAATTATATAGTAAAACTATTTGGTGGTGTCTAACCTATAGCACTTACGACCTTCTGCTACTGGACAAAAATGGAAAAATAATTTGAAAAAAAAAATGAAAAAAAAAAAATGGAAAAAAAAAGTTTAAAAATAATAATGCTTGCTACTGGAGCCCAGATTTTTTTTCCAGTCAAATTGAAAAATAATTTGAAAAAAAAAATGAAAAAAAATAATGAAAAAAAAAAAAAAAAAAAATGACAAAAAAAAGTTTAAAAATAATAATGCTTGCTATTGGAGAGCAGATTTTTTTTTAATAGTCCTATATTTATCTACATATATCTGCAGAGGTCCACATAATGCCACAATATTTTCAACACAGTACCCAATGTAGTGATTTACCTGTATAAATTACCTGGTCAGCAGTGGTCAAGCAGTGGTCAAGCAGTAGACATCTGCACATGCTAGCCCATGCTTAGCACATGGTTCTCCCAGTTTCTATTGTTCTCTCTACAGGTAAGGTGTACAGAGCACACGAGAAAAGGTATACAGAGCAGACGAGAAAACAGGTCTTCATGCATTATTGTCCAGTTTGTAGAGTGCGCAAAACAAAAAAGGGAGATAACTGAAAAATTAGCTACGCAAGAGTTGTCATTCTTGTGCGCGACACACCTCCGGGTCGTGGTCTATGTATGTGTGAAGTTTCATGAAAATATTCCAAAGGGTGGTCGAGTTATGCTCCGGACAGGAAATCAGTGAGCGAAAACAAAAAAGGGAGATAACTCAAAATTAGCTATGCAAGAGTTGTCATTCTTGTGCACGACACACCTTCGGTTCGTGGTCTAATTGAATGTGTTAAGTTTCATAAAAATATTCCAAAGGGTGGTCGAGTTATGGTCAATCAGTGCGCAAAACAAAAAAGGGAGATAACTAAAAAATTAGCTATGCAAGAGTTGTCATTCTTGTGCGCGACACACCTTCGGGTCGTGGTCTATGCATGTGTGAATTTCATGAAAATATTCGAAAGGGTGGTGGAGTTATGCTCCGGACACGAAATCAGTGCGAGAAACAAAAAAGGGAGATAACTCAAAAATTAGCTATGCAAGAGTTGTCATTCTTGTGCGCGACACACCTTCGGGTCGTGGTCTATGCATGTGTGAAGTTTCATGAAAATATTCCAAAGGGTGTTCGAGTTATGCTCCGGACAAGAAGTGTCTGCGGCGGACGCAGACGCGGACGCGGACGCGGCGCGCTGTCAAATCCATAGTATCCCCCGACGGAGTCCGGGGGATACAATTAGGCTGACATAGCTTTTATGGATGTCCGGTTAGAGGTTCGACTGTACAAGTGTTAGATGTACCTCTTCGAGCCAGCGGATATAATCCTGGCCAATTTCGTCCTCCTGACATGCCAGCATCATTTGTTTGTTGTACTTGAGCACCGTCGTCATGCGCGCCAGATAAGGACAGAAGGCATCCAAGTGGTTCGTGCCGAAATCCTCGGGTAACTCCAATGGCTCAGCCACGGAATGCCAGCCCTGGAAACAGTCGGGGAATTCTAATTGATCAGCTAACAAGCTTTTTACTAGCTTAATACGTACCGACTGATAACAAAATGTTGTATCAGAATATTGACTTGATATGAATATCCGGGTTGTGAATTGGAAATTGACGTTTCATTGGTCGAACGTTGTCACATGACGTTACCGAATGACGTCAGTGAAATGACGCAACATAAACAAATAGGTGTTCTTTTCAAAGAAAACATGTCATAATTGTCCATTTTGTAGCGTAAAACATTACCTGATAAATAGAATACCACGTTAGTGTCGCTTGATATCAAGTTTATCAGGCTTGGCTCGGAAACGGTAGGAATTCCGAGGCTCGCCTCGGAATTCCTACCGTTTTCGAGCCAATACTGATAAACTTGATATCAAAAGACCCTAGACTGGTATTCTCCGTGTGGTGCCAAAACATGTTTCTGTTTATAACTACTAATATGGTACAACAACAGCTGTTTCAGCATAGTTTGACCATGGCAGCCAATTACCAAAAATGCTTTAAACCTTCGTATGTGGGAAGCAGAAATAGTGGGTGCTGGTAATTTTTCAAACTGGTCGAATAGTTACACAATTATACACTTATTTAATTCATATGAAGAAAATGGTTGTGCCTAACAGATGGGTCCTCTGCTGATACTGGATTGTTAACCCTTTCATCCCTAGTAACTGGAATGCATTTTGATATGTTGAATTTGCAACCAATCCAATCGTCACAAAATGATATTCAGACTAGTCCATTTATGAAAAGAGGGTCTTTTTGCTCTCAAAAATATGAAAATTACTTGCAAAAAGTGCAGATCCTGATGAGACAGCTCGTCACGAGCTGGCTCATCTGGATCTAAACTGTTTGCCAATACCACTATACAGGGTTAACCATGGAAAATGACAAAATAAATGAGACAAAAGTAGGTCAATGTCTCTTCAATCTCATGAATTTAACAATGGATTATGATTCACACAACTGGCTCATGAAAAGCATGGTGGCTATAGGCCCAATAGTATTGAATATCAAAGGTTGATAAAACTAGATTGGTCAGTAAGCGAGGCTTACGGAATACCCCCCGCGTGGGCCCAGGTACCCCTAAATATATAAAATATTCCAAGTGTGGGCTTGTGACCTTGACTCTGGGCTTAGCGGGGGCGGAACGAACGTGAATGTGAAGCAGATCCGAGCAAGGAAATAGAAGTTATAACCGATTTCTCTGATGTTAAGTTTTGTAAAGAGACTAAGTATGTGATCTTGACCTTGGGATCAGCGGGGATATGTCACAGCATGATAGTAGAGCCTTAGAGGACTGCATGCATGAAATATTAAGAATTTTAGATGAAGCTATAACATATTTCTCTGATGTTAAGTTTTGTAAAGAGACCATGTATTTGACCTTGACCTTGGGATCAGCGGGGGTTGGACGTTTGTGGATTTGGCACAGCATGGTAGTAGAGCCTTACAGGAATGCATGTGTGAAATATTAAGCATTTTAGATGAAGGAAATAGAAGTTATAACAATATTTCTCTAATGTTAAGTTTTGTAAACAGAGACTATGTATTTGACCTTGACCATGGGATCAGCGGGGGTTGGACAGTCGTGGATTTGGTACAGCATGGTAGTAGAGCCTTAACAGGAATGCAATGGTGGAAATATTTAAGCATTTTAGATGAAGGAAAATAGAATAGTTATAACAATATTTCTCTGATGTTAAGTTTTGTTAAAGAGACTAAGTATTTGACCTTGACCATGGGAATCAAGCGGGGGTTTGGGTTGGGACGGTCGTGGATTTGGCACAGCATGGTAGTAGAGCCTTACAGGAATGCATGTGTGAAATATTAAGCACTTTAGACGAAAGAAATAGAAGTTATAACAATATTTCTCTGATGTTAAGTTTTGGAAAGAGACTTTGACCTTGACCTTGGGATCAGCGGGGGTTGGATGGTCATGGATTTGGCACAGCATGGTAGTAGAGCCTTACAGGAATGCATGTGTGAAATATTAAGCATTTTAGATGAAGGAAATAGAAGTTATAACAATATTTCTCTGATGTTAAGTTTACGGACGCAAGGACGCATGGACGCAGACGCACGGACGGAAAACCTGACTCCAGTATACCCCCCCACAACTCGTTGTGGGGGGTATAAAAAACTGTAATCGGACACTCATACTAATATACGTGTGATGACATCAATAGTCTTCTAATATTCAAGCGAGAAAAGCAGATAGCAAAAGGATTTTCCACTTCGAAAAGGTTTAAGTTTTGAACAGTGTCACCTGTTCACTGAGTTTTCTCCAAAGCAATCCTTGAACATGCTGGAAGAGCAGAAACATGGCCATACCTCATCATGCTCGCAGAGAATATGAACACAGAATTTCTGCATCTTGTACGCAGGGTGCAACTTGGACGAATGTTTGCCGAGGAACTTCTGGGAAAGTTGTCTCTCGCTGAGCCTCGGTGCGGGGGGTTTCTTGTTCTTGTTGTCGTCATCTGGGGCAGATTTCTCACCCGTGTCTGCTGTTTCAGACTTCTCACTCGTGTCCAGTTTCTCACATTCGCTGGCTTCCTCCTCGTCTGGATGAAATGAGACAAGCCGTGTGATTTTGTACAGTCTACATTCGTTTATTCAAAGTCGGTTAAGTCGAATTCCCTCGTTATTTAAAGTCGAATTGCCTCGTTAAGTCGAATTTGTGTCCAAGTCCCGTTTCAGATCCTAACTAATTGTTAGGTCCCGAAAACAGAAATGTGTGGTATTTCACTCTCGTTAAGTCAAAGTGTCTGTTTGTGCTCGAAGTGCGAATTCGCGGCGCCAATTTACCGGATCAAAGACTGGACTTGTTTACCTGTGTAAACAAACTTTGAATAAGTGTTAAAGGTTATTTCCTCGACACCAATTAAACTTAGCTCATCTGATTTATTCACCAGTTAGAGTTGCAAAAGTGTAACTCTGTGTGTCACAGGTCGTATGGGAGTTGCGTCCCGTAACGTGTATGGCAATATTTCAAGGTACTGTTCAGATTTCATTACGTCGAACTACGGTTTATTCAAAGTATTTATCACAGTCCGACAGACTTCGAGTAAATGAGCGTAGACTGTATGCGCAGCGCGGTATCGAATGAAAACAATTTAGAATATTGTTGACAAAATGGACAGCAAATGCGGAATAGAATTCCGCATTTGCTATGAAAATTTTGTCAACTTTCAACGTCTTTTGACAGAATAACGCAGTTTCTGCAAATATATTTCTTGAAAAATCTTCTTAGGTAGGAAATCACATGGCTCATCTCAAATGTGTGTCTGGGTTGACAAAGTCGGGCTTTGTGATTGAGTTTGCCGAGATTGGGGGCATTCAAATATGCAGCTCTGATCTGTATCCTATTTCATAAAAATTGCAAATTATCTAGCAAAGTACATGTATACTTCGAGGGAGTAATCATTTATTGTTCCCAAAATAAATTATGTCATATAGAACAATGACTGCATATATTTGATCATTAAAACTATGCAGAATTATTGAATGGCTGTGATAATGTAATAAATTCAGTATAATAAAAATTAATAAATTTATCCTTAAATTGAAAATTTCTTCCTCAAAGTATACTTTGCTAGAGAAGTATACTTTGTAATGTTGGTGAAATAGGCTACTGGTGAATCCCCCGAGTGAATTTCACCGTTAACCAATTACAATTCATGCGGAATACACCTTTACGGGTATGAAATTTTTTATATACTTTATTTTTGTTATTTCTCAATGAAAGTATATGTTGCGACCACTCATTTGAACCGTCTCAACGAGACGGTTCAAATGGTGGTCAAGACATATACTTCTAAGTACATTTAAAGAAAATATTTATGATTTTCCCCAATCAACATGGCATACCAACAGAGATTAAGACAGAGAGGTTATAGTCCATGTCCATGTTAACGGCCCACATGTGGGCGTGTCTGGATTACATGCGGAATACACCTTTTTGGGTATGAATTTTTTTAAATATTTTATTTTTTGTTATTTCTCAATATGAAAATATATGTTGTGACCACTCATTTGACCGTCTCACTGCACATACTTCGAAGCACATTAAAAGAAAATATTTATGATTTTCCCCCAATCAAAATGGCATATCCTCAGCATGAAATGGGTTAAGATATAAATCCCAACAGAGATTAAGCAGGAGTCCATGTGCGTGTAAATGGGCCACATGTGGGCGTGTCTGGGTGGGAATGTTGTACCTGTGAGTGTGTCAGTGTCGTCGCGGACAAAGTCAGCGACGACGAGGCGTGGGTAGATGTCCAGATCCTGGTTCTCCGCGTAGACCGTTAGCTGCCGCAGTAACTTGCGCTGGGCCAGCTCAAACAGCTCCTGAAACAGCCGCCATAGTCATTAGGATTTGATGAGATTGATTTGATTTATTGGTGTTTAACAGCCTATCAACAGCTATGGTCATTTAAAGCCAGGCAAATGGGTTCGATCCCGCATGTAACCTGCTGGAATATTTACATCAAAATAATATATATTCAGCCATGAAATTAGAATAACCTGACCTGATGCCAGGTCCATACCACAACAGTCACTTGGACCCCTTCCCATTAAAGTATTAGCAATAATAATATTACTCATACAAGGGGTATAACCAGAAGAATGCCAAAGACGTACCTGAGGGTCAAATCAGGTCTCCGTTCGAGATACCGGTAAGGATAAATCCTGATCGTTAAATTACCCATCGCATGCTCCCACATGCCACCCACTAGTCTAGTCATTGGGAATTGGGACAGAAGGGGCCAAAATGACATACTAGATGTGTGTTACATATGTGTTGAAAATATACAAGAGAGATTTATTAAATTACAAGAGAGACCAACCTGCCTTTGACAGTAATACAAGACTACAAAAATAATAGAAGGTGTAAGTAATATAGAAGAATATAAAGTAGTAATTTCACATTTCTTCGAAAAAATGCAAAGCTAAAACATCTAGATCATATTTCAAAAGCGTGGGGGGGGGGGGGGGCAAATTGACACACTAGAAGCTAGAAGGTTTGAGTAAGGTTGGCAAAACTTCCATCATAGTAGCTTGGTTCACAAAAGGACTGGCAGAATATATATTTAATCCTGAAACAGCAGCCATAGATGTGGCGAATCGAGAGAGAATGAGGACAAAACTTCTGTCATAGAAGCTTTGATTCACAAAAAAAATGGCAGAATATTTATATATTTCTGAAACAGCGGCCATAATCGTGGGTCATCGGGACAGAGTGGGACCAAACTGTCAAACTAGATGCTAGAAGGTATGAGTAATGTGAAATTCAAAGCTAATACATGTATACCATATTTCAAAACCTGGTAGAAAAAGTTGGTTGGCCGCGTTTGGCTTGAAATTCTTATACACGTAACTTAATCCCAAAATAGGCTAGGTATGAGAATTTTCTGACACTGATTTCGAAAATCTACGATTTCTTTGATAAATGATGTCAAAAATATAATTCCGTAGGTGATCTGAAATTTTCGTAACTTTAATCTTCATTTAAATAAATTATCCTATACCTGGTATGACAGGTCCTTGTTGCGTTCGTTGGCCTTATCTTGCTGCAACTTGACGGTGGCGGCATCCACCGTGTCACCAAGTCTCTCCTTCACGAGACGCAGAAGTTTCTTCCGCGCGTGCTTCGTCTTGTCTTGGAAGTTCACAATCGGGTAGTGTACCGACAACAGTCCCACCTATATGGAGGATACCAGGCTTATGAAAAGTCTGTCATGGAAACAAAATTGCTACCCCGCTCCATACCTCTTGCGAGGGTAGCAATTTAACCCCATCTCTTTAATGTATCCTGTGTATTTGATATGTTAGCGATATAAAACTGTCAAAGCTGTATCAATAAATTATTAATAAAGAACATACGCATGCAGAAATTGGTATCAATGTGTTTATCTGACATTTACATGTATATCTTGTAAATTTGAAAGCTTCATTTCGTTATGTTGAATGTTGAACAACAACAAGAGAAAAGATGGCTTCCATGGGAAAATGATTTCCCTGTTCTATTATTTTTGGCAATTTACTAGTTCTACATCAAAGATTTGTTTAAAGGTATAAAATATACAGTTTACTAAATTTTGACCTACATGCAACAGGTTTGGGTATGCACTTCGGTTGCACACATTTTTTGAATGGGTCAAATTGTAGCCGTAGATAACATTCCAGAGGCAAATGATTGTAGCTAGGTCTGCCTATAAGTTTAAGTCAATAAATTCTATTCTATTCTATTCCATAAAGTAGATGTGTCACTATAAGAACGTACATTGTGCATTTAAACTTTCAGTACTTTACCTATTATCACAATGGGTAGATTTGCGTTATTAATCCAGTGTCATTTGTCATTATCATTTTGACAAATACGTTACACAGAATTTAAGATTTACATACGAGACACGCCATGTGATATTGTACCTTCGGACATCTGCGTACTTTCATGAAATACGTTTACAAATTGGTAATATTTTCCGTAAATGGCGTTAACGCCATTTACGGAAAATATTACCAATTTGTAAACAAAATTTTCAGAGTACATGCAGAATTATATTTTGTCAACTATTAACTTTATTTATGAAGGTACAAAATCACATGGCGCGTGTCATATGGAAGGGAGTGGGGATTGCCCGTCCAACCATGGGGCTTTCTACCACTGACTTTATGACCTTTAACAGTAAGCATTATAGTTAGGAATGAATTAGGATGATCACGATCTACACAAGTCATGTCTGTAAAGTTTGCTTCATGGTACCTCAGTAGCTCGCCAGGCATCGCCGGTGCCCACGGTTGCCATGACGATGGGAAGCTTCAGGGTGTTGGCCGCGTAACGAAACTCGATCTGGCACGTCGGTGAGTTGGCGTACTCGTCTGATACACAGATGATTACGACCTTGGCGCTGAGCAGACCTTCAGCAATGTCGTCAAACAATCCGTTCTGCAAAATCATGAATTTAATTTAAAGAATATATGCGAGCTGGCCATTCACTGATCTCCTCCCGATAGGACTACTGTCTATTTCACGAAAAATACCGAAATTTTACGCCTATCTAAACAATTCAAACAAGAAAATGTGGCCTGTCGGCACACAAATGCCCCAAATGGCAGATTCGGGAAACTGTGGCAAAGCTAAACCAAAAGTGATAGGTATTCATAAGTACAGTTGTGAACGTAAAAAGGTTAAGGTCATATTAAGGGCAGCATGGATGTGTGACATTTGTGCACGAGTATGATGTACTGAAATATTAAAGTAATCCTTCAAGGGATATAGAAGTTATGACAGAATTGAGAAACTCTGGCAAACTTCTTAATGTGTTAAAAAGTTAAAAGTTGTGAAGGTCATATTAAGGGCAGCATAGATGTGTGGCATTTGTCCACAAATATGATTTATTGAAATATTAAAGTAATCCATCAAGCGATATAGAAGTTATTACAGAATTGAGAAACTACGGCGAATTTATGAATATGTGCAAAAGTTCAAACTTGTGAAGGTCAAAAGGTCAAGGTCATATTAAGGGCAGCATGGATCTGAGGCATTTGCCACATGTATGTTGTATTGAAATATTTAAATAATCCTTCAAGGGATATGGAAGTTATGACAGAATTGAGAAACTCCGGCAAACTTTTTAATGTGCAGGACAATGATAATTGTGACACATTACATGGTGGCTGTGTTTTTAGTGGGCCGTACTCGGACGGCCTCGAGATAACGGACTCTCACGAAACGGTCAACCAATTTATATAATTTTCACCTATTGCAGAACTTAGGAAAATGTTAGAACTCCGCAATGATATATTCCCCAACGCGCTATGTCATTGCGTTTTCGAGCTCAACAAAAGTCCGCATTTCTCTCTAACAAATAGTTTACAGTCATTTGACCTTGGGCTCCTGGGCAGCATATACAATGAAAATATGGATGGTGATCAATGTGTATATATGAAGTTTCAAGTTGATATCCCAAGCAGTCACAGAGATATAGCAATTTGAAAAACTTTAACGTAAAACTCGGATGGCGGACAAAGCGGTAACTATATTTTTTTGGGGAGCATAAAAACATTAACTTATTTTAATACACACCATGCCAACCCGCTCCACATCTATCCAGCAGCTGACCCCATGCTCCTCCAGGTACTGCTTCATCTCCCTTGGGTCCCCGTATCCCACGGCTCCCGGCACTGTCCTAGTTCCCAGAGCGACGGCCTCGGCGGAGTTGGTCCACGTGTAGCTGAAGAAGCAGGTGGGTGTCGGGTCGACGTCGGCCACAATGCGCGTCTTGCCTCCCAGGGCCTTCACCAGCTCTCCCATCTTGCTCTCGTAATGATTGAACTTGGGCTGCGTCATGTTCACATACACCTGCGAATGTAAAATCATCCCTTTTAACTCTTTGCATGCTGGGAAATTTGTGGGCTATAAATATACTGAGCAAAACTAGAAACGTCCCTCCATGTTTAAGGAAAGATTCATCAAAAACCAAAAGGGTTACTTTTAAAAATCAAAATGGAAAAACAAGTTCATTCATTTCTGTATGAAAGCCAATAAATTGCATTTGGATATCTTGTTAAATATTCGAGAGATAACCGGCCAAGGGCAGTAGGGGTCAAAATCAAAAATCACAAAAACTCAGAAATGTGTTACTTAATGTTTAGAGATGGAATTTCAATAATTAATGTGGCAAATTCAGTAAATCTCGTTAGTACCGAGTGTGGCCACCATTTGCATGAATGCATGCAATGATCCTACGCCGCATCGACGTGACGTAACGCAATACCAGTGCGTTGGGCAAATTCCTCCATTCCCGTTGTAACGCCTGTGTAAGATCGCGAACATTGGCAATCTGATGGTTAGCTCGTGCTTTGCGGCCCAGCTCATCCCATATGTGCTCAATGGGATTGAGATCTGGGGAGACCGCGGGCCATGGCATGACGTCGACGTTGTTTTGCTGTAAGTATTGAGTGGTGACCCTGGCTACGTGAGGGCGGGCATTGTCGTGCATCAATGTCACACCAGGACCATGCTGACGGATAAATGGTAAGGCATGTGCATTTAGCACATCTGCAACATAACGTTGTGCATTGATGTTGCCCTGTACAACAACCAAATCTGTCTTCCGGTTTCCCATGATCCCACCCCAGACCATTACGCTCCCTCCCCCAAACCTTTTTTTCTCAACAATGCAACAATCGGTGAATCTTTCATTTTTACGCCTGTATATCCGTAATCTTCCGTCAGCATGACTAACTGTGAACCGAGATTCATCGGTGAACAAAACTCGGTTCCAGTCAGCCCTTCTCCAGTTCAGATGACGTCGCGCCCATAACAGTCTGGCAGCACGGTGACGTTGGGTCATTATCTGACCAGTGTACGGGCGGCGTGCCCGGATTGGTTGGGCGTTACGACGTAACCGGTTGCGAATGGTCTGCCCTGAGACACCGTATCGCCTAGCAGTGACTGTGGCTGCCAATCGACGTTGACGTAAGTGCGTCAAAGTAATGTAAAGATCGGCTCTAGCCGTCGTTACACGAGGCCTACCAGGTCGCTGCCGGTTGTGAACAGCCCCAGTCTGCTGGTACCGGACTGCAAGACGATCAATCGTCTTCTGACAGCAACCAAACCGAGGCGCGACCGCCCTGGCGGCCATCCCACCCGCAAGCATCCCAATTGCCTGATTTCGCTCGTTTTCGGAAAGCCGTGGCATATCGAAAACAGTGAAAAATTAAAAAAGTTTTTTAATTTTCCGAATAGCCCCTATCGCATGAATGGTACGACATGAACTGAATCACCTTATCGATGACAAGTATAGCGTGCACGTGCAAAAAGTGGAAATCAACGTTCCGGTCACTGGCCACTATGTAAACCGTGTGTATCGGCTAAACTGTACACGATCGTATTCTGAACATCGCCACGGTTTAAAATACATGTACTTTGAAAATGTGGTACATACATAGACAGAGCTACACCGGCTATAAAACAGGGACGTTTCTAGTTTTGTTGAGTATAGTTCAAAAATAGCAGACGACAACTCAATATACATGCATTTTCTTTTATTTCTCCCTATAAATAGCATGAATATATGTCTTGGAATTTCATTAGAATTGAGTTCGGAGGAACAATTCTAATGAAATTCCAAGACATATTTACAAAGAGAAATAAGAAACATACTCATAATTTGTTGGATGTTATTTTCACTGCAAACATGCAAAGAGTTAAGATTACAACCCAACAGCAATTAAAATTTCAATAGTCGCAAAAACTGAAGAGTTAGATTAGCTCATAAGTCTGCAGTGTTTGTTCATATTTTTAAGATTTAATCAAAAACACCTTTTCTGATTAATGAACTAGTTTTCTAATATTCAACAGAAACATGTTTTGGCAGGATTGTCTCTACATTTGGATCAGGTAGAGTAGTACAATTTTCCAGATTACCAAAGCCTTTTATGTGACAATATTCCCAGCTTGCTCTGCTTCCATTCAAACCCGTCGCCAATGGCAACATCGTGACCAATTACCTCATCAGACAACAATATTCCCAGCTTGCTCGAAAGTCATGTCGAAGATTGTGTTTGGCTAATTTTCACACCTCCGCATCTGACTAAAAGATCAAAGGACGCATCGATCAAAGGCCGAGCCGCGCTCTACCTGTCTATGAAATGTGGTTTCTTTTCAAGTGCAGTTAATTGCTTAAAGTGGTGCAATTTGATCGTTAACGTTGTTGATTGCCATCAATGATATACGGCGATTTATTAAATATTCTGGGCTTCGGGAGTTACAACGAAAAAAACGCCCATTAATAATACCGCACTTCATAGCTAGGCAGAGATGACTGGTCGTGACAAAAAGGATTTGCTCTACTCAATTTCCGATCAGAGCAGCATTAAATCGGCCTGCACATTCAATTCAGGACTTGAAATGTTCGTCCTCGACAGCTATTCATGATGAATAATATAGTGAAATAGTAAACCCATATCAAGCTGCAGGAGTCTGCAAGTTGATCAGCGTTCATAAAATCATGTTCTAAGTAATTCATGTTTTGTTGCGTCGCAACATTTTACGATTCAGGACAGATTCCCGATTTGGTATGGGCGCCGTATAACAACATCGTTTGAGCTGGGCCCATAAACGACTCTTTCGAATGATGTCACAACCACCTGCGACATTAATTATGTGTGCCACTATTTATAGTAAATACTGGAGCTTTTCTCCTTCAATAATAATTGAAATAAAGACAGTTTTGTAAATACAATTAAATATAGTTTATTTAATTTCACATGATCACTTTAATCTGCGAATAAATACTATTATCATCTAAAACATGGATACACTCTATTATGCTTCGTTATTTCCTAAATCCGACGGGTACAGTAGTCGACAAATATACCAAAATCGCAAAATGCGATGGCTCGAAAGATGCGTGGTATTTAGAGTAATCGCGATTTCACTGT
>CM055266.1:37325040-37376881 GCA_029237695.1 Conchocele bisecta | reverse complement strand
CGATTTCACTGTATTTCCAGCATGCTCTGCTTCCATTCAAACCCGTCGCCAATGGCAAACGTCATGACCAATCACCTCATCAGATAACAATATTCCCAGCTTGCTCTGCTTCCATTCAAACCCGTCGCCAATGGCAACGTCATGACCAATTACTTCATCAGACAACAATATTCCCAGCTTGTTCTGCTTCCATTGAACCAGTCGCCAATGACAACATCATGACCAATACCTTGTCAGACAACAATATTCCCAGCTTGCTCTACTTCCATTAAACCCCGTCACCAATGGCAATATCATGATCAATAACCTCGTCAGACATTAAGATGATTCCCAGCTTGTTCTGCTTCCATTCAAACCCGTCGCCAATGGCAACATCATGACCAAATTACCTCGTCAGACAACAATATTCCCAGTTTGCTCTGCTTCCATTGAACCAGTCGCCAATGGCAACATCATGACCAATTACCTTGTCAGACAACAATATTCCCAGCTTGCTCTGCTTCCATTAAACCCATCACCAATGGCAACAATATGACCAATTACCTCGTCAGACAATAATATTCCCAGCAGTTTCTGCTTCCATTCAAACCTGTCGCCAATGGCAACATCATGACCAATTACCTTGTCAGACAACAATATTACCAGCTTGATCTGCTTCCATTAAACCCGTCACCAATGGCAACATCATGACCAATTACCTCGTCAGACAACAATATTCCCAGCTTGCTCTGCTTCCATTCAAAGCCGTCGCCAATGGCAACCACAACCATGGCCTTCCGTAGTGTGAGTCTTGCGTACTTGAATATGTTGACACAATCGTCATCGGCTGCGTAGTTTGCTGACACAAAGGCCAGAAACACAGATGAGTCAATCAGGGCTTTTGCCATCTGGTCTGTTGTGTAGGAAGAAAGGTCATCGGCAAACCAGCTGTAATATAAGGTTTGAGGCAGTGAAAAACACATTAGGATGGTTGGTTGTATGATGAACTTGAAATCAATGTTGAAGGGTGGATTTCAAAAGATTTCATAAAGTATAGCCTAAGAATAGTGTGAACAATTGCATGGGCTTGCCAGGCAGTATTGATCCTGAACACCCGTGTCAATGAAGTCCATCTGTCAGACAAGATTAAAATGCCATATTTGTCAAATGTGTGTTCCGAGAACAATGCACATTCATGAAGGATGATCAAGAAATTCACAAGTGATAATATGCATCGATTGTTCTCCATACACTATATATCGTTTATTTAACCAGGTGAGCTGATTATCGTGAAATAATGCACAAGAGATTGGGTCCTTATGCTAAACAAATGAGTGAGCGTAGCGACCCCAAGTTTGTTTTGCGGTAGGACCCAAACACAAGAGCATTATTTTAAGATAATCAGCTCATCTTGTTAAATAAACATATGATTCTTTATAAAAGAAGTTGTCAGAAGACAACAAAGCGCGCCTGATGGTGCTTTAGTTTAACGAATATCAAGAAGCTGTGTGAAAGGAAACAGAAATTATAACAAATATCCTCCAATGTTATGTTTGCGCAAGCGCTAGGATCGTGACCTTGACCTAGGGGTTAGCAGGGGTTTGAGGGTTGTGGAAACAGAAATTATAACAAATTTCACCCAAAGTTGAAGTGTATGAAAGCACGAAGACTGGGACCTTGACATCGGGGTTAGCGGGGGTCTGAGCATCATGGATTTGTCGCAGCATCAGAGAGAATCATTAGAGAAAGGCATGTGTGAAATATCAAAATATCAAAACGTTTGGTGAAAGGAAACAGAAACTAGATTTGTCAGTAAGTGAGACTTACGGAATACACCCCCCCCCCCCCCCCGCGTGGGCCTATGTGCCCCTAAATATGTAAGGAAACAGAAATTATAACAATTTAGCGGGGTGTCGTAGACTTGTCACACCATGATAGACAATCATTAGAGAAAGGCATATGTGACATATCAAAACGTTTGGTGAAAGGAAACAGAAATTATAACAAATTTCTCCTAACGTTAAGTTTATGAAAGCACGGTTATCTTGACCTTTGGGTTAGCGGGGGTCTGAGGATCATGGATTTGTCACAGTATGATAGAGAATCATTAGAGACAGACATGTGTGAAATATCAAAACATTTGGTGAAAGGAAACAGAAACTAGATTTGTCTTTAAGTGAGGCTTACGGAATACCCCCCGCGTGGGCTCATGTACCCCTAAATATGTAAGGAAATAGAAATTATAACATACAGTAGAACTTCGATCGCTCGAACCGGCAACGGAATCGAGTTTGAGTTCGAGCGATGCATAGTTCGAGGGAATGAAGTTTCAAAAATGTACTGTCACATTCAGTCAATAAAATCACTTATGTGAATATATGAGATGACCGATGTGACATGCCATTGTATATGCATTACATTTGGAGGGAGAAATGAAAAATAACAAATACTATTGTAAAGTTGCTGTTTTATTCAATATTTACATGTAATTATACGTCAAATAAACCGCTATGTTCCGCTTTGCGTCTATACATAATAATGGTATTCCTCCCAGTGTCTAAAAATAGCACATAGCACAGTGGTTGGAATAAATATACAAACGGAAAATATAAACGAAACAATGTCAGTATACAATTATAAACACTATAAATTAACGCCTGAAGAATTCCATGATCTCGGTTTGTTTGGTATTGGCATATCTTCTGTCAAAGTTAAATTTAAGTAAACGTTTGTTCATGACACATAACGCATTCAAGTCCTTTTCACTTTTAACGCCCGTAATTCAAGCCGCTATTGTTTGCGATTCGTGATTTAATGTCATCCCGCGTCAAGGGAAACAACTCAACGCGACCGCCCGCAATGGTGGAATTCGCACCTCGTTAGACAAACAGCTGATCACAGACTTACCTGTTCGAGTTATTAGCGGTAATTACCACTGTTTGACCGTCCACAGGACTAATCCACAGGTTCGACTGTTCGAGTAATTCATAGTTCGAGTTTAAGGTGTTTTATTACATGAATTATATAGGAAATTTGCCGGGACTGTCGAACCAGTTCGAGTTTTCCATGGTGTTCGAGCCAGACCTGTTCTAGTTATCGAAGTTCTACTGTATTTCTCTAAGTTTAGTGATGCACGGACGCACGGACGCACGGACGCACGGACGCACGGACGCACGGACACACGGATGTAGGACGGACACGGACAGACTACCGGACTCCAGTATACCACCCACAACTTGTTCTGGGGGGTATAATTATAACAAAGTTCCCCCAACATTAAGTTTATGAAAGCCCACAGAGTGTGACCTTGACCTTGGGGATAGCCAGTGTCTGAGGGTCATGGATTTGTCACAGCATGATAGGAAATCACTAGAGAAAGGCATGTGTGAAATATCAAAACGTTTGGTGAAAGGAAACAAAAAACAAAAATTATAACAAGTTTCCCCCAACATTCAGCTTATGAAAGCACGAAGACTGTGACCTTCAACTTTGGGTTAGCGGGGGTCTGTGCGGGGGACTGACGGACGGACGCTGACTACGATGCCGGGCGTATGCCATAAGCACTCCTTCCTTCGAAAGGTGTGGTAAAAACAAAGCAAATTGAGCGTAAAATATAGCCAAGAATTGTGCGAATTAATTTCTGGAGGCGGGCCGTAATTAAGGTGACTGTAACGCAATTCGGTGGGTTTGTCTATGGAAAGCATGTGATTGGCCGAAGGATAGATACGTCATTGCGACATTGTTGATGTCATTTCTCCATATATGGCAAGCACGAGAGTGGCGTAAACTACTGCTGACGTGTTGTGTAATTCACCATTGTATTTCTGCAAAACTACTGGCTGAAATGTAAGAAAACAAAGGAACAGTCCACTCACCATCTGTAACCTTTGTTTGTCAGGTCATCGTTGACCCGTCCCGGCAGAATGTAGGATGCTGGGTCCATATTCTTGTCCAGGCGACAGTATGATATAAATATGTCTGAAATTGATGAAGATCAATTTGCACAGGCATTTACAGAAATTATTGTAGTCATTCCTAGGCAAGAATTACAGTCAACTCGCCCCAAGGACAACTTGCCCTAGGATAATTCACCTCACTGCAAGTCAACTCACCCCAACCTGTAGCCTATTTCATCAACATTGCAAAGTATACTTTAGTAGCAAAGTATACTTTGAGGGAGAAATTTTCAATTTTATGATAAATTTATTAATTTTTATTATACTGAATTTATTACATTATCACAGCCAATTTGGCTGTGATAATGTAATAAATTCAGTATAATAATTCTGCATACTTTTAATCATGAAATATATGCATTTGTTAGTTCTATATAAAATAATGCATTTCAGGAAAAATAAATGATTACTCCCTCAAAGTATACTTTGCTAGTAAAGTATACTTTGCAATGTTGATGAAATAGGCTACTGGTCCAAGTTGCTCAAAACCGCTGTTAGCTTAACAGACTGTTAAATCCTTAACATTGTTAAGGATTTAACAGTCTGTTAAGCTAACAGAAGCTTTGAGAAACCAGGTCCAGGCTTAGGAAAACTCGCCCCAACTTAGGTCAACTCGCCCCACGTTTTCTCATCAAATTATGAAAAAGTTGATGATATATGGGGCGACTTGATTTGTCTTTGTCGTCAACGTCTCCCATCGACTTACACAAACTTTATTTATAATACAAGTCGCCACACAAATCAAGACAAGCCACACCACGAGTTATACTATATATGGGGCGAGTTGACATACCATATTTAATGGTATTTGCTCGGACTGATCAGGGTCTACTATTTAATCAGTGCAACATCTGTAATATTTCCAACAAACACTTGAAACACACTATTATCAGTATCAGAGGGTACTCGCAGGCTGAGAGCTAAATGCCATGAGACCAATTTCTCTACCCAGAGTCACAGTTATAAAGAGAAAGTTTACTTCAATATACCGATATGTGTCTGTGAGAAATGGGGCTTATGGGTTTTGCGACCAGTGTAGATCCAGATCAGCCTGTGCATCCGCACAGTCTGATCAGGATCTGCACTGTTCGTCATTCCATCAATGAAGCACCCGACATTGTTCTAACAAGCAAGATAGATCGCTATCAAGCTACAATAGTGTGCTATTTCACCAGGAGCTACACTGGTCACACATTCCATATGCCCCATTTCTCCAGCCACAGCCATATATACTGACCTGTGGACAGAGCCTTGCGGAGGTCTCTCAGCCCTTGGACACTGTGGACGAGGTGGGCATCAAAGTCACTATGACTGTCCGGGGGCAGCAGGGCTGGAAATAGGTCAATGTACGATCAAATGGATAATGTTTACAGCATTTAAAATTTGAAATATTAAATGACAGTTGATCTCAGTATTGTGGACTCGGAAATAAAGAGTACCAAAATAACCCTAATTATTATCAATCGAGAAATATCCGTGTCTGCGATTGGTCAGATGCTGGTCACATGATCTTCGATATAAATGCATATTGACCTGAGAAAGTTTATTCAAAATGTCATATTGACCTGAAGGTGGAGCGACATTGTGGATCGACTCTTTGACGTCATTAAAATCCATGATGTTGCTAATCATATCTCTTCACCAGCAATGTCGCTGAACATGATGATTATGAATTGCGGCAAAATGGCGTAATGCAAGATTAATGTAATGTTCACAGCGTAAATGAATATTTATGCTGTATTATTGAAAAGGGGACACATGGGAATTTCTCAATTGATAATGAAACAATTATCGCCTTGTCGTATCAGTCAATATGTGCTTTTATCGACCCGATACAGGTGATCACGTTTATCGGGTTGATAAAACCATGTATTGACCTCACAACAAGGCGATAATTGTATAATATTCGGACACCATATATTTGGGGAAACGCATAAAAATATATGGTTTCCCTACAAGAGTGAGCCAATATTTCGGGTTACATGTAGTATGGCAGTACTGGTTTCATCACAATAACAACGTATTTGGATACAATTTACTATTTAATAGGGGTTTCCCAAAGCAAATTGTGTCTGAATATTTAGGGTTATTAACCCTTTGAACCCGAAAGGCCGCTATATCGGTTTATGCAAACAGTGCAGATCCAGATGAGCCGGCTCGTAACGAGCCGTCTCATCCGGATCTGCACTGTTTGAAATTAATTTTCTTATTTGTGTGAACAAAAAAAAAGACCCCCTTTTTATAAATGGAATAGTCTGAAAATCATTTTGCGATGATTGGATTGGTTGCAAAATTAACATATCACAGTCCATTCCAGTTCCTTAGGGTTGAAAGGGTTAAGGTATACGGCAAATAAAGATGTTTTAGTTTGGTCTCTGGCACAAACCTTCATATTTACATTAAATATCCCATCAATCGAAAATTGAATATGCCCCTGAATATAAATTTGATCAATCTCTGATGGTATGAACACACACAATGATCAAATTCTACAGTACGGTCTGTTTCATTAAACCTGCCCAAATTTTAGGGCCATATAAACAATGCAATTCTTTTTTCTCGATATTTTTCAATTTTATGAACAATTTAGAATGAGTTTTATTTTTTTTTGTGAAATTTGGTCAAATATTGATTTTGTACCTTCGGACATCTGCGTAATTTCATTAAATACATTTACAAAATTGTTCATAAATAAAGTCAAGAGTTTATGCTGAATATATTTGACTCATCTTATATGAGGTATATGGGGGGGCATACGTTGCCTTACTGAGTAGGTCAGCACACGAGATGGTGTGGAAGTACTTGATGCACTGTAGGAACGGCGCCTGCATGTCGATGGCTCGTCGGATTGTGGACGCGGCAAACATGTGGTGGTCCTTCACTGCCTGTAAAACCACAAGCTTGTTGTAGTGATGGATTTATTGGTGTTTAACGGCCTATCAACAGCTAAGGTCGTTTAAAGTCGGCCAACGGGTTCGATCCTGCATTTAACATGCTGGCAGGGGGAAAATCCAAATCAGAACGGAATCTGGTCGTAAAATGAATTGCTGGGGCGAATCCAGGCGGCGTCGTGTCCGACATATGCCCCGTCTAAAATTTTGACAAGTTATGATGTTAAAGGTACATGCCCACTCAGTAGGCACAAACACATCTTTATATGAATTAAATAAGTGTATATTTGCATCACTACTCCACCAGTTCTAAAGATTACGAGTGGCCGCTATGCAGTAATATTTATTGTACCGATAGTGACGCGCGTCGGTATCAGGCTATTTTCATATGCAAATGAGGCATGGTATTTTTTTAACTATTTATACTAATTAAATGCGTCACCTGAAACAATAATATTTTCGACAGATTATAAAATATGATAATTGCACATAAAAAAATAAATACAGAGTATAAATAGTAATGTCCGTTAACATTTTATGGAAACACGGTTATCGCCCCTGATATCAGTGTGGAAAGTTACGTCTGATATCAAATGTATAATAATGCCAATCAATACATGGGGTAATGGTGAATGAATGTTTATTTTGCCAGAAAATGTCTCAGATGATGTCTCTGATATAAAGAACAATTTGTGCCTACTGAGTGGGCATGTACCTTTAACCCATTTATTTATGTTGAAAGAGCTGATTTACTTTTCTTATTTCTCACACAAAGAGTATGTTGTTACCACTCAATTGAACCGTCTCGTTGAGTGGTAACAACATAAACTTTTGATGAGAAATGAGAACTAGATGGTCGCGGCCCGCATGTATTGCCCATTGAGGCTTTGAAAGTATACTGAGAAACTTTAACCAAAACCGTTAACCTGGATGCACGTACATACGGACGTACACCAATGTGCCGACTATATCGCGCTGTCCGCAAGCGGGCGCGAACAAAATTTTACATTTTAGCAAAGTTGTAGTTGCGAACACTAACTCTTGCAATTTCAAGAGTTAATGTTGGCAAAAAGGAAAGTTGTCTACAATGCATGTTTTATTTACAACTGAGAATTCACGCCCCCTCTAGATCTAACTCCTGGATCTGCCCCTGCATTGATGCTATATCAAGTGCAGCTCATGATCAGCTAGCATACTCATAACAGTGCAGCCTCTCTACAACAACCACCCATGTGAACACGCAAAACTGGCTGTTGTAGAGAGGCGGCTGTTGTAGGGAGGTTAATGCTGAATTAAATATTGTCGTCTGCTGTATATTTATTTTCTTCAATATTTCTCATCAAATACATGCTTTGACAGCATTTTAGAATGATTCTAATGTGCTGTCAAAACATGTTTTTATTGAGAAAGAAGGCAAAAGCAACAGCAGACAACAATTTTCGTGCTCAGCAGTCTAAGGGTTCGATATAGAGGAAATCATCCATTTGAGATATAAAATAGCGGCTGTTACAGAGAGGGTGTTGTTGTAGAGAGGTGGCCGTTCGGGGAGGTTCGACTGTAGCATGCTACAATTTGTTAGAGGAATCAGGACTATATAACTAACTCAATAATGATTAAACAACATGGATGCATAGGCTGATCTGCGACTACGTTGCTATGGTTATAAAACTTTCTGAGCACATACTCCAATCTGAATCATAGGAAGTTTGTCTTCGAGACTGAATTTGTCAATCTCAGCCAATCAAACTACATGTAATATTTTCAAAAAAATTACAAGAAAGTTGCATAACCGTAAAACCTAATTTCAAATTTAGAACTCGGAGCGTTTCAAAACCGTAACACTGTTTTCAAGTTTAGAGCATAGAAAAGTTTAGTAGAGATCAAATTTCAAGTGCATGCCAAGTTTTGTAACCAAGGAAATGGCAATGAGACATACTTAAATTGCTTGAAATTGGCTGAGAAATGGCATAAAATTTGATTCAGAAATGATTTATAAGATTTTACAAAATCAGGAGATGAAAATTGAAATCGGGAGATGAAAATTTATGGCAGGAGAAATGTTGAAAAAGCAGGAGATTTGCATGTATTGAAAAGTGTAAATAAAACATTTAATCATAAAGAATGGCAGGAGAAATGGTGAAAAAGCAGGAGATTTTGCTCTGTCACGAGATATGTTTGTTTGTTTGTTTAATGGTGTTTAACGGCCTATCAACCGCTAAGGTCATTTAAAGCTGGGCCAACGGGTTCGATCCTTCATTCAACCTGCTGCACTGGGGAAAAAATTCCAAAATCAGAACGGAATATTTACATCAAGATAAATACATATGACAGATATGACTCGAAATCAGGCTGTTGGATTGGCCAAGACTCAGTCTTGGTTAATCAAACTTCCTGATTTCCAGATTGGAAACAGAGTATACGCTCAGAATGGAATGGAATGGTGCCAGCACAAAAGAGTATCATTTAGGGCCAGTAAATTTAGATGAAGAAGAAAATAATAGTAAATGTTAGATGTGGTACATGCTGAGAATGTTTTGTAACAGAGGGATCGGTACCAATGTTTTCCTTCCTTGGCCCAGTACTCACCATTCTGGCGCAGTCCGGACAGGGCAGACTGAAATCGTACATCACTCCATTGAACGACTCCGCGATCAGACCCTCGAACACCTCATGCACGAGGAATAGGATGTTTTCTGGCCGCGGCCCCTGGACCGTGACCACCAGCTCGGAATCCCTGGAAGTACAAGTGGCGGGTGATTCCATTAATTAATGGTTCACTGGTTACAGATGCAGATCAATGATACATAGAGATTACACAGCTGGTTATCCCCTCACCAATAGGCAAGAGGGCATATAGACCGTTAGTCCATGTATATGTGTATGTGCATATGCACGTACATTTTATTTACACATTTAATTTCTCACTAACTTATGATATTATAAAGAAATAGACCTCCAGAGCAGCACAATAAAATCATATACTCATATACGTAATGGACGTCACGTTTTAACGTCATTTCTGGCGAAGAAACAATTCATACGCTTACGTCAAAATCGTTATAGGTTAGAAGACACCAAATGGTGCGAAATCGCCCAGTAGTCCGGTATAAAAAAATAGTGCGGGTGTTTTGAGATCGGAGACACCGTTTGCTTGCAAATCTTGATCCATTACTACCCAGCTTCACTTGAGGAACATTTTGGAGTGCATTTAACACCAGTTTTCAGCATATTTGTAGCATTTAAAAGAAAACACTGAACCTGTTGGTCACTTGATGTAAACGGAGTTTCCGTGGCCAAAAAATGTACCCAATATTGGAGGATATGACAAGGTTGGATTTTTCTTTCTTAGGAGTAAGTGAACCTATTGTTTAGTTCATGCAGAACCAGTACAGACTGGCTGCAGGTCATGTACAAGTGGGTCCCACAGCATCCATACGAATAGTGAAAGTAGGAGAGACTGGCCTTATTGGATGGCATTCGGTTAAATTATATAGTAAAACTATTTGGTGGTGTCTAACCTATAAGCTGGTCTAAGAGCAAATTTCACATTTGTCGAAGAGCATGTAATATACAATTTATTTCACTACCATTTTGAAATACCAAATTCATTTCCCTTGACACCTTTAAATCCGATAAAGAAACTTTGAAAGTTTCTTTATCGGATTTCCAGATGTCTCGGGAAATAAATCCAGTATTCAAAATGGTAGTTGAATAAAGTCTATATATACCTGGTCTGTTCTAGGAGGGCAATATGAACGTTTTTCTTCAGAAAAGAGCCTTTTTTCCAAACCAGAGCACTGTCCGACAGCTGATGTAGTCGCACCTGCAAAACAAAATATTATGTATAATGGTATCAGCTAATTCTGCGCACTTAAGTCTTTCCAAACACATTTCATTAACATTCCGATATTCAGTCAAAATTTCCTGAATATTCATATATGCTTATGTTACTTTTACAAATGTATTATTGATTTTCTTCCTTATCATATAGGGAACAATTGATAAAAAATAAAACAAATTTAAAATTCACTTATTTGAGCTACAAAAATCATACATTGTTTGCAGTTTGAAGTTTCGAGTGAATTGGCGAAGCGTTTTCTGAGATATAGTGTCGTTAAAAATTTTCACCTAAATTGAAAAAAATTTAAGGTAAATTTCAAAGTAATTTGACCTTGACATTGGGCACAGGTGCCGCACGGGTGAGGCATAGAATGACAATATGGATCATGATAAACACCCATGCTGATGCTTTGATAGTATACCCAAAAGAATTAACCAAAAAACGTTAACCAAAAACTTTACGTACGTTCGCCAGCCAATTTGCCGACTATATCGCGCTGTCCGCAAGCGGGCGCGACAATAAAACCATATAGCAGCAGTGGAATTGGTGAATGATATCATGCAGAAACAAAGATCTCACAAAACTAGATGGCCGTAGCCATCTTATCGTGTCCAATGAGGGTTTTGCTGGCCTCCTGTAGCCGATTTCATCAAAATTGCAAAGTATACTTTGAGAGAGTATCATTTATTTTTCCCGAAAAATATTATTTCATATAGAACTAACGACTGCATATATTAGATGATTAAAAGTATGCAGAATTATTATACTGAAATTATTACATTATCTCAGCCTAAATGGGTAATGTTTATGAATAGATACTGCTTAAGCAAAGCTAAAGTTAAGAAAGTAAATGACTGGATTCAATACCTGTCCCCTGTTGAACAGTCCGGCGGGCAGGTAGTCAAACTTGTAGACCATTTTGTTCTCCCGGATATCTGAGCCGCGCTCCAGCTCTGGGAATACAAACTGTAACAGGACGGCAGTGGTTGATGAGTTTGTTTGTTTGTTTATTGGTGTTGAACGGCCTATCAACAGCTACAAGAATGGGCTCGATCCAGTATTTAACCTGCTGCATTGGGGGCAAAATCCCAAATCAGTGGTTGATGAGATTGAACTACTTAATGATTTAAAATACAAGGGTTGATTGATGAAATGACTGATGAAATGACCGATTGATTATTAGACCAATTGATAGCGTGACTGACTTATTACACGACAAATTTATAGCGTGACTGACTTATTACATGACTAATTGATAGCGTGACTGACTTATTACATGACTAATTGATAGTGTGACTGACTTATTACATGACTAATTGATAGCGTGACTGACTTATTATATGACTAATTGATAGTGTGACTGACTTATGACATGACTAATTGATAGTGAGACTTACTCATTACATGACTAATTGATAGTGCGATCAACTTATTATATGACTATTTGATAGTGTGATCAACTTATTACATGACTAATCTAATTGATAGTGTGACTGAGTTATTATATGACTATTTGATAGTGTGATCAACTTATTACATGACTAATTGATAGTGTGACTAGACTTATTATATGACTATTTGATAATGTGATCAACTTATTACATGACTAATTGATAGTGTTAATGACTTATTACATGACTAATTGATAGTGCGACCGACTTATTATATGACTAATTGATAGTGTGACTACATGATTGACTAATAGAAAGACATGGTTTGATTCAGCATGCAGGGCTTGCAAGGTCACTTTCGTTCTCTCAGCTCAAATGTGATAAATTTCCCACAATACCTCTGGCTTCTTCTCTGGCAGTAAGCACGGTACGAGGTTCACTGCCTGATTGGTGAGCGGGAACGTGAGATCGAATGCCTCAGTCAGTTTGAGAAGCCAGTCATGCAGCTGTTTGGGGTAGTCTGACCAGATCTCCGAGATGTCGTGATGGTGCAGCCGACCCTCCTGCCAACAGAAAATAAATGTCCCAGCAATAGGTAAGATCATTTAGGGCAGAGGTGGATAACAATGATGAAGGTGACAATACAATCAGAATTCGTTACAATGACATAGTTCGTCAGAGACGAATGTGCTATTATAATGAATCCGCCGTTATAAAGAACCGGCAATTTTCTCGTCTCTATCAAGCTGTTGTGATAATGTCGGTAATTGGTGCCTGCCGGTAATTGGTAACAACGCATTACAGCGACGCCATTTACTGTCAGTATACACCTTCAAGGTATAGCCAGTATACAAGGGGGAATAATTACATGGAGAAAAGAAATCAGTAAAAGTGATGGATATACCGACCTTGACCTTGGTCATGTGAAACCCATTCACTTTATTACTTTCTTTTAAAAAAACGAGACATAATATGGTATACCGCTGTCTACACTGGTTACATATGCAGTAATTTCCATTTCTCTATTCTCTAAGGTTCCGAATTTAACACCACAGACCTGTATATAGTGGTATTGGCAAACAGGGTAGATCCAGATTAGCCGGCTCGTGACAGCCGTCTCATGAGGATCTGCATTTTTTGCAAGTATAATTCACCTCTAAAAAAATCCATATTTTGTCATTAATGGAATAGTTCAAGGGTTGGAAGAGTTAATTGTCACAGGTAAGATCTTCATTCACTTCCGAATTTCAAATGTTCACATCATCAACTGTCTGTTCCACGTTTGACTAACTTTTGGCTATTAAACACTTTAAATCCCAGAAATATTTAAATGCAAGTACTTTTTAATCTATAACAAAAAAAGTCACCCTACCCAAAACAAATTATTTCATGAAATTCCATCGAATATTAATTTTAGTGTGATAAAACGATTTTCCTATGGGAATTTAACATGGGGCAAAAAGGAGGTGAAGAGTGATGGTGAGGGTCGAAAAACAAAAACATTTGGAAATTGAAACCTGGTGAGATAGCTTGGAAATTATGTAACTAAGAAAACAAGTTATATTTTGAAACTCGGTCCACAAATACAAAAAATATTTTTAAAAATCTACTTTTATCCCCCTTAAAGACGTTAAATTTCAATAGGATTTTTTTTTTTTTCGCAAACAAAATCAAGAGTAAGACAGAGCAGGATGGCTCAATTATATTCAATAGTCACCAACATATTCACCAAAACTGTGCACTGACCTTGATGACCTTGGTTTTCACGGAGACGACACAGGCCATCACATCGACGATCCACTGGGGGTTGATGACGACCTTGGCCTTCAGGTAGTCGTTTGTGAAGTGCTGCACACTGCCAAGGTCATGCAGGAACTGGACCGCCTGGAAAATCTGCCGAAACAAACATTGATTGATTGGTTGTTTAATGGCCTATCGACAGGTAAGGTCATTTAAGGCTGGACCAATGTGTTCGATCCCGTATTCAACCTGCTGCATTGGGAGGAAAATGGGGCTTATGGGTTTTGCGACCAGTGCAGATCCTGATCAGACTGTGCGGATCTGCACTGTTCGTCATTCCATTCCAGACTGCGCACAAGGGTAGGCTGATCTGGGTCTTCATATCTTCATGTCTTCATATACTGCAATGCCCCCTTTCGATGATTAAGTGCCGGATCATATTATATTCATAAGTACAAGTACATACAATTAAATACAATCAAGTTTCCCGGTAATTAGCCGGTACCCATTTACAGCTGGGTGGGCTGAAGCAGTGTGGATAAAGTGTCTTGCTCAAGGACACAACACACGCCTAGGTGAGGCTCGAACCCACAACCGTAAGATCAGCAGTCTGACAATACAGACCACTCGGCCATGTGCACAACACGATGCTGGTCGCAAATGTCATAATGTACATTTTATCAATGATAGATGTTAAAAATAAACATAGTAATCATGACCCATTAAAAGATTCATTTAACTTTCAGATGAACTAATTATATTGTTGCACATTTGCTATTAATGCACATGAAACCGCTAAATAGATCATTGAAATACATAAGCAAATTTGGGCCAGCCACTATATTGGAGATGATTTGTATGTCTCTGTCCTATTGTAAGTGTGATAGTTTGTGAACACAACTAACCCCGAAAGAAGAGTACAAATGTCAATGCTCAACAATAATCAATATTTACACTGTCCATAAATTCATAATGGAAACGCCTATTCAATGTACTGCGTTTATATCCGAGTACATTTCATTAGCACCACATGACAAGGCGTGACATGTTGATTTGTTAAAGTTGTTTACGTCCTTCATATACACAATGTTCTCAATAACATCATTAACTGGCAACATCGCTGTTCTATGAATTGCGACAATATAGGAATGAATGGCCTTTTTGTGGAATTTATCGGGGTATAAACTTGGAAAAGTCGCGGGAATACTGGACGAAGGCCGGAAGGCCTCGTCCAGTATTCCCGCGACTTTTCCAAGTTTATATCAAATATAAGTAATAAAACCATGGGCAGTTGTGTTTACTACTGCGGTACGAAAAACATTTGGTCTGTTTAAAGTTTGCATACAGTCCATCGGACTCGATGCGTTTTAAACAGACCAAATGTTTTTCACACCTCAGTAAATGCAACAGCCCATGGTTTTCCTTAAATGAATGGAAAAAATAACACAAGAGAAAGCCACCTACTTCCGAGGAGTCGAATATGCCGGACAGGTTTGCGATCTTCTCCACGTGGCTGTAGGTGATAATGTTCTCCTTACTCCGCACACTGAAATACAGACACGTTGAAGGTCACACGGAGCTGTGGCTGGAGAAAAGGGTCTTAATGATGACATGAAGGCGTAGGTGCAAAATGGTAGCATTAGAGAAACACGTTGATGTGAGAAGCAAATACAGGTGGTCTTTGTTCGCAGGTTCATTTATGTAGTAATTGAATAGTTGGGAAAACAAAAGCGTGGCTGCTATAGACAGGTAATTGCTATACGGAGGTGGCCTTTAGCGCAGGTCTGACTGTACATATAAATCTTCGTACAAACATTTTTATCGTACAGAGTTTAGCTAACGGGTCCCTGTATAGCAAGCAGTGATTGCAAACAGTGTAGATCCAAATGAGCTGGCTCATTACGTAATTTTCATATTTTTCCAGAGAAAAAAAAAATCACCCCTTTTCAAAAATGGACATGTCCAGGCAATGGTTAATGACGCGCGATGCGCATCGTAGGGCGTTGGGTTTGGCAGTCCTCCCCCCCACCAAGAAAATTTGGAAAACCAGAATGCCTCAGACGCGATTTCCCATTAGCATAATAGCATTATCTGATAAATAGAATAGCAGGCTAGTCCATTTTGTTGTCAAGATTATCAGGCTCTGCTCTGAAATGGTAGGAATGCCTCATTGAGCCTCGGAATTCCTCGATGTTTCCTAGCCTTGCCTGATAATCTTGATATAAAAAGATACGGAGCCCCGCAGGAATTAACAAATTAACAATTTGTTCCCTCAATTTAACAATTTGTTCCCACGAAATAACAATTTGTTCCCACGGGAATTGTGGGAACGAATTGTTAATTCGAGGGAACAAATTGTTAAATTGAGAAAACAAATTGTCATTTTGTGGGAACAAATTTTTAAATTGAGGGAACAAATTGTTATTTCGTGGGAACGAATTAATAAAAAAAAATATCCATGTCCCCTGCATAAAAAGACAGTAGCCTGGTATTATATATTTATTTACTTAATATGCTTGCTAACAGGCTGTTGGTGACTAGACAAAACAGAACAAGTAACATTGTTTCTGAATCTCCACCAAAGTTGGCCACTTACGCGGCGATGTTGTTCTCGAATGTAAGCCAGACGGCGGGAATGTGTTCCCCCATGTACTTCTGTTGTAGCGTGACGTCAAACACCTGACTCTCCAGATCTGGTATACCCTGCAATGGATTGGTTGGTAGTTTGACGGCCTGTCAAGCATAATCGGAGAAGCATAATCGGTAATAAGCATGCTTCTCAACAATGCGGCCCGCGTTCAATCGTCATCCGGGACAGTATGTGAGATGGTATGCTGGTAACAGATTGGACAGTGGGTTTCCTCTGGATACTCTGATTTCCTCCCACATTACTGACCGCTCTTATGCCTTAATTTGCGACAACGAATGCATTTGTATAAGTGCTCTCGCACTTGTTTGTAATCGTTGTAAAACAAATAAAGTTAAAACTTTTTGAGATAGTTGATAAAGGATATGGATACAGAGAGATATAGCACACAAGTATCTCTTATTATTGCATAGTCCTCACTGGTACTTTAACCCTTAGAGTGCGGGAACCGAAAATAGTCGTCTGCTGCTGTATCATATTTTGTCTCTTCTCTCAGTGAAAACATGGTTTGTCAGCATTTTAGAATCATTTCCATTGGAAATGATTCTAAAGTGCTGTCAAACCATGTTTTTGATGATGAAAAATGGAAAATAAAAAATAAACAGCAGACAACAAATTTTAATTCAGCATTGTAAGGGTTAAAGTTACATGTCCACTCAGTAGGCACAGCATGTTTTTTTATATCAGAGACATCATATGGGAAATTTTCTGGCAAAATAAATATTCATTCACCATTACCCACCCCATGTCTTGATTGGCATTTTTATACATTTTATATCAGACGTCAATTTCCACACTGATATCACACTGATATCAGGGGCGATAACCTTGTTTCCTTAAAATGTTAACGGATATTACTATTTATTCTCTGTATTTATTTTTTGATGTGCAATGATCATACTTTATAACATGTCGAAAAAAAATAAAAAATTCAGGTGACGCATTTAATTAGTATAAATAAGTAAAAAATATCATGCCTCATTTGCATATGAAAATAGCCTGATACCACCGCGCGTCACTATCGTTAAAATAAATATTACTAAATGATTATATCTGTATAGCGAGCATAACTGGTAGAATTGGTGGAATAATGACACAATTATACACTTATTTAATTCCTATAAAGAACAGTTTGTGCCTACTGAGTGGGCATGTACCTTTAACACGCCCAAATTATATTTACCTCTTTGCATGGTAGCGGTTAAACAAAAGCCAACAAATATACAAGAGCTTTTCCTATTTTTATTTGCAAATATGTCTTGGAATTTCATTAGAATTGCATCCTTCGGACTCAATTCTAATGAAATCCCAAGACATATTCATGATATTTACAGTGATAGAAAAGAAACATATAATGAATTGTCATCTGCTATTTTTGAACTACTTATAGCCCGCAAGTTTCCCAGCATGCAAAGAGATAAATCTGATATATGGGGCTGCAACTTTACGACTAGGCTAGAATGAAAGTGTCTTGCTCAAAGACCTATCCTTTCAGCAAGGTGATAATGAATGACCACTTATAATGTAATCTATGGGTAGGTGTGTATCATGTGCTGACATACCTCGCCAATTATAATGTATCCAATTTGCATATGATGTGTGGACCTACCTGGCCGGTGAACGAGCTGATGAAGTGGAAGCCGGCAATCTGGGGGTAGCGCTGCTGCATCTCGTGCATCGGGATCTCCGACTTGTTCACCTGCAACCACAGCAGGGGTATCATGGAACTGGCTAAACCCTTACTGTCTGTCCACGTTCCACCTACTTTTACTATTAACCCTTTCAACACCACAGACCTGTATACTGGTATTGGCAAACAGTGTAGATCCAGACGGCTCGTCACGAGCCGGCTCATCAGGATCTGCACTTTTTGCAAGTAATTTTCACATTTTTGAGAACATAAACACCTCCATTTCAGTTACTTAGGGATGAAAGGGTTAAACACATCTAAAAATATATATGTAAGTATTTTCCATCAATAACAAAAAATCGCCCTCCCAAAATATTTCTGTATTTGATGAAATTCCATTAAATAATAATTTTATGGTGAAACTAGATAGATGGCTGTGGCCCGCAATGTCGCGCCCGCCGATGCTTTGATAACCAAAAACTCTTACGCATGTACGTACGTATGCCGATGTGCCGACTATATCACGCTGTCCGCAAGCGGGCGTGACAAAAAACTATTTTTCTATTTATTCCCTCTTTCATATCGGAACTTGTGATAAATTTAGTAAGCCATTGCAAGAATACAATACTCGTTAGACACAAATCTTATCTGGAGAAGTGATAAATACCTGATCGATGTGCGACACCAACAAACATGTGGCTGTGATTGAAGAAATGGGGCTTATGGCATCTGTGACCAGTGTAGCTCCTGATCAAATATCACACACCTGTCGACTCATAATGATCTATATTACCTGTAAGACGCACGACGCGTGTTTCATGAAGAAAATATGCAAACATTTCTTAATAATACACTGTGTGTACTACTCTATTGTATCCCATCTGTAATGGGTAAATTTTTTAATTGTCCATGTAGATGTAGTAGTGTCTGTTGTTACCATGTATGTCTATTTTTACTTTGTACATGTATATAATAGAGGGCAACATGAAAGAGTAGTTTCTCGAACTAAATGTGTCACCCTCTGTAAATAAAGACTATTATTATTATTATTCATTGATGAAATGGCGAACAGTGCAAATCCTGATCAGACTGTGTGGATGCACAGGCTGAGCTGGATCTACACTGGTCGCAAACCCCATAAGCACCATTTCTCCAGTCACAGTAACATATGGGAGCCCAGTCTGCTCCTAGCTTGCACGGAAATGGAACTGATCCAGCGGTCATTGTGATCATTATATCAAGCTCTATTCGCGTGTACGTGACCAATGTAAGATTCTAAATTGTCAATTAATTGAGAAGATATACACCTGATCGATGTGCGACCCGACCACGAATATGGGAGCCTTTGGGGCCTGTACGGATATGGAGCTGAGCCAGAAGTCGAGGCCGGCATGCTCGTAGCCCAGTCTCACGTTCCACAGTAACAGGTACACCGCTCGGCTTGACAGGAAAAACTGAAAATTAAAGCGCGAGGGTTTAAAATCCCAGCAAAAGCTAGGGTCATACAGAGACAGGATCTCATTTTAAAGTCTCTTGCAAAAAACTTGTGGGAAATATATACATGTACTACAACATTATTGTTCTTGGTTGCCATTCAGTCAGTGAAGAATCCAGGGCTCCAGATAAGGAATTAGTAATTGAGTATTTTCACTCCATCATTTCTGAAGCATTGGGTATTTCAATATTTTAATTGGGTAAAATAAAATCACACTACTGTTTACACATCAACAGACAGCAATTATTGAATACAGTCGAAACTGCTCGGGCGGTCACCTTTAATCAGCGGTCACCGCCGTTAAGCGACCACTTCAAATTCCCCCCGCGCATTTTTGCTATATAAAACGCTTTCATTCAACGGTCACTCGTCTAACGCGGCCAGCGGTCATTAATTATCGTCCCAAACTAGTGATCCAATTTCATTAAACGGTCACCGCTAATCCCGATTTCAATGTACCCTGCGGCGGTCGTTACCGAAGCGCGAATTAACAATGATGTCAGCAGTCAATGCGGGTAATTAAAACACCAAACACGTCGCCGCATCGGCGATATTGTATGTTTCACAGGTGCAAATTGTGTTGCCCCCCGAACTGTCGGCGCATTATTGAAAGAACAGCCTATTGCATCCGGGTTCTTGCACCCTTGTCCGTCAATTCGTAATTTATATAGGTTACCGGCACAAATGTTGTAAAAAGGAACAGCCCATTGCCAATTACCAAATTGACAAAACACGAATAGCTGATATAATTGGTGTGTATTGCCCAGGACCGATTGTAACCGGCTCAAATATAATTTAAGCAAATGGCCTCATATGTCGAATATGAGCCGAATGTCGCACTTATTGACTGCTTTTGCTGACATCGCTTAGCATTATTTACATACACAATTGGAAATGAATCCAAATTCGACTTGACCAATACCCGACAAAAAAAAGAAAAGTTCGCATAACTTATCCCACACCATTTCCGATTATACCACATTATGCCCTATTATCTAGTACAATACGTTGTCTACAATATAGGTCTTGCAGATTAGCAGTTGCAGTAGGCTGTAAAATAACAAAAACGTGAACATTGGTGTTTTTATTTGTTGATATAATTTTTACTTCATTAAATGATATAATTCAACTAAATATTTGGTACTTGTTAAGAAATCCACTCATTACATGTTCAGGTTCAATTTTGAAAATATTAAATAAATATAAAGATACACATTTATATTGATATTTAATCAATATGGTACTATAATTTCTAAATTAATCATTAATATTATTTATTACATTTGTATTATCAAGTCAACATACATGTCTATGTTATCTTTATTTCAATTTTCAAAATTTACCTGAAATGTACTTGAACACACAACCCTCTATTAAGAGGTCACCTCTGTTAAGCAGCCAGTTTTGTCACTTCCCTTGGGTGGCTGCTTAAGACAGGTTTGACTGTAGTTTGCTTCAAAATGAAAACATGTCTTGGCATTTCATTAGAATTGTCTCCTTGGAGAAATTCTAATGAAATACCAAGATGTGATTTCATGGAAAATAAGAAAAATATGCTATATTTGTGGTCTGTTTATTGTTTTCTGTAGCATAATAAAGGCACCACAAATTTTTGATACTCGCTACTTCTGATTTCAATTGGGTTTTTGGCAATTTTAATTGGATATTTACGCAAATACGCAGCTTATCTGGAGCCCTGGAATCGGTCATGATGTCATAAATATATCATTATCGGGCTACATGAGGCCAATAGCAGTCAATAGCAGTCATTATGTCCCCCATGCGATAGCAAGGGTGTCATATTGCGTTGCTCTTGCCGTTCCATACATCCATCCGTCCATCCGTCGGTCCGTCCGTCGGTCCGTCCGGGCACACATTAGGGTACTTATGTGGCTAGCCCCACAGGGTTATGGACTTAGTAAAGGATAGGGTTGGTTACAATTAGCCACCTAAAAAATCCTTTTATGTGGCTAAAAATCGTTTTATGTGGTTAATATTTAACATGTGATAAGCCACATAAGTATAGTACTGTAAGAACGTCCGTCGGTCCGTCGGTCCGTCGGTCGTCCGTCCGTCTGTCATGGTCCGTCCGTCCGTGTACATTTACGTCGAAAAGTCAACAAGTTTGTAAGAGTTTCTCCAGTTAAGAGTCCAGCATGCCACGGGGGCATATCCATGATTTACAAACATGTCTAGTTACTCATTCATTACCTGGTGAGTATTGTAGTAGACGGTCTGTCCAGCGAAATCCCAAACATTGTAGGTAATTTCATCTTCCTTCCACTTCACTTTCCACGAGTGGATGTCTATACCTGTTGGCCAAACCAGAAAGTCATGATCACCGTATTAACACTAAATATTCGGACACAATTAAATATCTAGTTTCGCACAACAAAGAGTGTCCAAATGTTTAGTGTTAGTGATTGTGCAGGTTTATCAACAATAACAATGTATTTGGATACCATTTGTTTTGGGAAACCCATATTAAATATGGGTTTCCCAAAACATATGGGTTTCCCAAAACAAATGGTGTCCAAAATTTAGGGTTAATATGGTAATATATGGTTTCTCACAGCAAGAAATGTCCCAATATTTATGGTTAGTATGGTTGTACTTTTTTATCATGTACAGTAACAATATACACCGTATTTTGACATAACTTGTTTTGGGAAATCCCTATAAAATAGGGGTTTCCCAAAACAAGTTATGTCCAATTAGTTAGGGTTATTACCGTACTCTATTTTATAAAGTTTCCTAAAACAATCACAGCAGCGAGTGTCCCGATATTTACGGTTAGTATGCTTGTCAGAGCTCCAGTTAAGGTGCGTAATTTGACCAACTTGTGAAATTTTGTTATTTCTTCATCAAAAATGGCAAGTTGGGAGTCCTTTAGAATCGTCTCATCGAGACAATTCTAAAGCACTCCCAACTTGCCATTTTTGATGGAGAAATAAGAAAATTACCTCCAAATTACGCACCTCAACTGGAGCTCTGCTTGTACTCGTTTATCACACCAACAACGTATGAGGATACAATTTGTTTTGGGAAACCCCTATTTTATAGGGGTTTCCCAAAACAAATTGTGTCCGAATATTTAGGGTTATTACGGTAGTAAACATACAGACATTGTTAAAAATTGTCGTTTATTTCGTCCAGAGAAGGAGAGTGGATGTCTATAACTGCTCTTAGCAAAATGAAAGCACTTTGGTTCTCAGACACAGGGCTTGCGGAATGTGACGTGGGAGGGTGGGGGGGGGGTCGCCGTTTCACTAAACTTTGTATGAAAAAAAATGTTCGTAAGTGCAAAGTTGGAAATTTCAATTCATGGATTTACATTTATTGAGCATAGGCTGCATATGCAGCCTATGCTCAATAAATGTAAATCCAATAATTGTTTACAAGAAAACATTGTTATTGTGAAATTTACAGACTATCATAAGTTTGCACTTACGAACATTTTAGTCATACAAAGTTTAGTGACACGGCCCCCTGATTTTTTAAATATATTTTTGTTCGTTTGAGATGTTCGATTTATTTTCAAGTTGCCAGATGCATTTTGCATGTCAATTTGACATGTGGTTCACATATATGTTCTATAAAGTTATTATAACCTCATTAGATGTGAAAAATCAGTATGTTTTTATTTCTCCATGACAATAGCATGCCCCGACATGCAGGGATTATTCTGACGCAGCGGTATCTGACAACCAAAGTACTAGTAACATTGACCAGCTACCAATATGTTTGTTTTTTTATTGGTGTTTAACAGGCTATCAACAGCTAAGGTCAGTTAAAGTCGGGTTCGATCCCGCATGTAACCTACTGCATTGGGGAGAAAATTCCAAAATCAAAACGGAATATTTACATGTAAATAAATATATATTCAGCCCTGAAATTAGAATAACCTGACCTGGTGCCAGGTACCAGGTCCATACCACACCAAAGTGACTTGGCCATTGTCCCATAAAAGTAATAGGTTAGGAATAATTGTATTACTCATACAAGGGGTATAGCCAGATTAAACATACAAAAATGCCAAAGAAATACTAGAGGGCCAACCAAACCAGTAGCCTATTTCACCAACATTGCAAAGTATACTTTTCTAGCAAAGTATACTTTGAGGGAGTAATCATTTATTTTTCCCGAAATGCATTATGTCGTATAGAACTAACGACTGCATATATTTGATGATTAAAAGTATGCAGAATTATTACACTGAATTTATTACATTATTACAGCCAAAATGGCTGTGATAATGTAATAAATTCAGGATAATAAAAATTAATAAATTTATCCTAAAATTGAAAATTTCTCCCTCAAAGTATACTTTGCTGTAAAAGTATACTTTGCAATGTTGGTGAAATAGGCTACAGGTCTCCGTTCAGGATACTGTTAAGGATGAACCCTGATCATTAAATTACACAATCGCATGCTCCCACCTGCCACCCACTAAAAATGTTGTAACGTCCCTGTTTTTCCACGTACCGTCTGTAATGGACTCCCCATGCTGCAAGTCTGCGATCTTCTTGTCTGACATCAGGGCTTGTACCAGGCTGAATATACAACGAAAGGTGAAAGTGTTAAACGTTCAATCAGCAGCTAATTGGGACCTCGGTTTTAAGTCTCATCTGAAAGACCAGTGAGATGTTTGTTGATAACTTTCAGTTTCAGGTATATTTATGAAAGTGGCAAATCAGAATAAATAATGTTACCTTACATTTTGCTATTGTGAAAAAACGATTTTCCTATGGGAATTTAACATGGGGAGTCAATTTCCAAATTGTTTCGTTTTTTGATCCTTTAGGAAATTGATTCCAAAACCTGGCGAAATAGCTTGAAAATGATGTAACTAAGAAAACAAAAGTTAGATTTTGAAAACCTGTCCACAAATAAAAAAAATATTTAAAAAATATCTATTTTTAGCCCCCATGTTAAATTCCCGTTTTTTTGCAATAAAACCAATATTTGATGGAATTACAGCAAATAATTTTTTTTTGGGAGGGTGACTTTTGTTATTGATGAAAAAGTACTTACATTTAAATATTTTTTAGATTTAATGTGTTTAATAGCCAAATGTTCGTCGGCAGCAAAAGGTGGAACAGACAGTAGTGGTTAGACCAAATAGCAACAGTGCAGGCCCTGATCACACACGCCATGTGATTTTGTACCTAAGGACATGTGCAATTTTTCATGAGCTATATTTACAGAAACTGTGATATTTTCTGTAACTGACGTCGAAAGATGACAAAATTGACATAATTCCGCATTTGCTATGAAACATTCATCAACTTCTGACGTCATTTACGAAAACTATCGTACACTTTATAAACATATTTCATGAGATATCGCACAGGTACAAAATCACAGGGCATGTCTCATTCATAAACAGATGAGTGACAGCCAGCAAAGTTAACAGTGCAGGCCCTGATCAGAATGCATGGGTGTACAGGCTGATCTGTAGCCGATTTCACCAACGTTGCAAAGTATAATTTTCTAGCAAAGTATACTTTGAGGGAGTAATCATTTATTTTTCCGGAAATGCATTATTTCATACAGAAATAACGACTGCATATATTTGTTGATTAAAAATATGCAGAATTATTATACTGAATTTATTACATTATCACAGCCATTTTGGCTGTAATGAATAAATTCAGCATAATAAAAAATAATAAATTTATCTTGAAATTGAAAATTTCTCCCTCAAAGTATACTTTACTAGAAAAGTATACTTTGCAATGTTGGTGAAATAGGCTACTGGGACTGTGTTGGATGCAAACATTAGGCCCCTTCTCAAACAAACCTTATTTTGCCCGCAACTAAAATATTTGCCAAAATCTACCCTAAATGCCCACGAGTGTTGACCTTATGTCATAAGACTATATATACACTATGGTCCCTTGTCCCAACACAGAGTCGATCTATAAACAAACAAGGGCATCATTATCACCAAGCTAATCCTTACAAACAGTGACCTCAGTGACCTTGACCTTGCACGATTGTATGTGGGTCGTATGCAAAACAAAGCACCATCCCTAGACACACATTGTAGGCAAATATTATCAAAATCGATAAAGCGATTCTAAGGTATTCAAAAATGAAAGGTGTTACTAACGCACGCACACACGTACGCATGTACATAAGTACATCGACAAACGCTATATCCCCTCTTGCCTATCAATGAGGGGATAATGAGTGAAAGCGGACAAACCTTGTTTTGCCCGCACCACCGAGCCCGACCAACATGAGCTTGGTGCGTTTACTGAGTAACGCCCCACTGAGGAGCCTCTTGAGATAGGCGAAGGTCGACTGGAAGCCTTTGTCTCGGATCTCCTTGGGCGGGGTCTTCAGCAGGGGGCAACCATCCAACTCCAGCTCTGCAAATTGTGGGTTTGTTTTGGGTGGGAGGGTTGGTTTTTGGTTGGTTTGTGTGTCGATGGATATTTAGTTGGTAGGTAGGCTGGTAGCTGGGTTGATTGGTTTGTTCATTGGGTGGGTGTGTTTGTTTTTGGTTGGCTGGCTGATTGGTTTGTATGTATGTTTGTTTGGGTTGGGTTTGGTTGGGCTGGCTGGTTGGGCTGGCTGGTTGGGCTGGCTGGGCTGGCTGGTTGGGCTGGCTGGCTGGCTGGCTGGCTGGCTGGCTGGCTGGTGGCTGGCTGGCTGGCTGGTGGCTGGCTGGCTGGCTGGCTGGCTGGCTGGCTGGCTGGCTGGCTGGCTGGCTGGCTGGCTGGCTGGCTGGCTGGCTGGCTGGCTGGCTGGCTGGCTGGCTGGCTGGCTGGCTGGCTGGCTGGTGGTTGGCTGGCTGGTTGGGCTGGCTGGCTTGGGCTGGTTGGCTGGCTGGCTGGCTGGCTGGCTGGCTGGCTGGCTGGCTGGCTGGCTGGCTGGCTGGCTGGCTGGCTGGCTGGCTGGTCGGTCGGCTGGCTGGCTGGCTGGCTGGCTGGCTGGTGGCTGGCTGGCTGGCTGGCTGGCTGGCTGGTGGCTGGCTGGCTGGCTGGCTGGCTGGCTGGCTGGCTGGCTGGCTGGCTGGCTGGCTGGCTGGCTGGCTGGCTGGCTGGCTGGCTGGCTGGCTGGCTGGCTGGCTGGCTGGCTGGCTGGCTGGTGGCTGGCTGGCTGGCTGGCTGGCTGGCTGGCTGGCTGGCTGGCTGGCTGGCTGGCTGGCTGGCTGGTGGCTGGCTTTGGTTGGTTGGTTGGTTGGTTGGTTGGTTGGTTGGTTGGTTGGTTGGTTGGTTGGTTGGTTGGTTGGTTGGTTGGTTGGTTGGTTGGTTGGTTGGTTGGTTGGTTGGTTGGTTGGTTGGTTGGTTGGTTGGTTGGTTGGTGTAAGGATTGGGGAGGGATGATTGAAAAGAGTTGACTGGAGAAATGGGGCTTATGGGATTTGCGACAAGTGTAGCTCCCGATCAAATAGCTCACTCCTGTAGCCCAATAACGATCTATATTGCCTGTTAGAATAGAAGCATGACGGGTGTTTCATTGATGGAATGGCAAACAGTGCAGATCCTGATCAGACTGTGCAGATGCAAAGGCTGATCTGGATCTGGACTGGTCGCAAAACCCATAAGCCCCATTTCTCCAGTCACAGCCACAATTTACAACAAGAAATACGTCTGTCGAACGCGGATGCCACCTGCAGCATATTTGAGAAACTGTGACAAAGTGGTTAACCGAAAAATGTGATGGACGGACGGACGGACGGACGGACGGACGGACGGACGGACGGACGGACGGAGGACGGAGGACGGACGGACGGACGGACGGAGGACGGACGGACGGACGTTCTTACATTAGGGTACTTATGTTGCTTATCACATATTAAATATTAGCCACATAAAACGATTTTTACCCACATAAAACGATTTTTTAGGTGGTTAATTGTAACCAACCCTATCCTTTAACAAGTCCATAACCCTGTGGGGCTAGCCACATAAGTACCCTAATGTGTGCCCGGACGGATGGACGGACAGATGGACGGTCCAAACACTATATGCCACCCGTTTATTTGAAACCCGGTGGCATAAAAACCAAAATCAAATGTATACAATGTATTGGCAATTCTATTGAAACAGTGATTTTGTTTGTTTGTTTATTAGTGTTTAATGGCATATCAACAGCTCAGGTCATGTAAGGCCGGGAAAACGGGTTCAATACCATTTTAACCTGCTGCATTGGGGGAAAATCCCAAAATCAGAATGAAATATTTACATCGAGAAAAAATATATTCAGTCGGAATTATGGTAATGATGAACCGCGATCGTTGAATTACCCGCCGCATGCTCCCAATCAACCACCCACATTGAAACAGTGATACATATATTGTAAGGATGTCTTTAACTTGATTGATTGCTTGATTGATTGATTGAGATTCACCTGCACTTACCAAGGTCAAACATGTTGCCACAGTACAGTAGTAAACAATGGCATTGTTTTCACTAAGCTAATCCCCTCGCTGGCAGCCTTGATACAAAACAAGAAATCCGCCACGGAAGTGGTATCGCGCCTGCCGAGGCATTTGACCGTGAACATTACAAGTAAATAAATGACCTTGACCTTGAGAATTTGGATGTGGGGGTGTGCGTAATGAAGCATCATCCCTATTATTATCCTAATATTATCAAAGTCTGGCAAGGGATTAAAGAGATATTGTGAAAAAACAATAACTGTAACGCATTTGCCTTACAAAACCGGTGAACATTACAAGTAAATAAATTACCTTGAGAATTTGGATGTGGGGTATGTGTAATGAAGCATCATCCCTAGACAAACATTGATGTGAAATATTATCAAAGTCTGGCAAGGGGTTAAAGAGATATTGTGAAAAAACAATAACTGTAACGCATTTGCCTTACAAAACCGGTGAACATTACAAGTAAATAAATGACCTTGAGAATTTGGATGTGGGGTATGCGTAATGAAGCATCATCCCTAGACAAACATTGATGTGAAATATTATCAAAGTCTGGCAAGGGGTTAAAGAGATATTGTGAAAAAACAATAACTGTAACGCATTTGCCTTACAAAACCGGTGAACATTACAAGTAAATAAATGACCTTGAGAATTTGGATGTGGGGTATGCGTAATGAAGCATTATCCCTAGACAAACATTGATGTGAAATATTATCAAAGTCTGGCAAGGGGTTAAAGAGATATTGTGAAAAAACAATAACTTTAACGCATTTCTGTTACAAAACCGATGAACATTACAAGTAAATAAATGACCTTGACCTTCAGAATTTGGATGTGGGGGTGTGTGTAATGAAGCATCATCTGTAGACAAACATTGATGTGAAATATTATGAAAGTCTGGCAAGGGGTTAAAGAGATATTGTGAAAAAACAATAACTTTAACGCATTTGCCTTACAAAAAAGCGGACGACGGAAAAAGCGCCGACTATAGTCGCGCCTCTGCTAAAGCAGGCGCGACAATAAATGACCTTGACCTTGAGAATTTGGATGTGGGGGTGTGCGTAATGAAGCATCATCCCTAGACAAACATTGATGTGAAATATTATCAAAGTCTGGCAAGGGGTTAAAGAGATATTGTGAAAAAGCAATAACTTTAACGCATTTGCCTTACAAAAAAAAACGTACGACGCGGACGACGACGCGGACGACGACGCGGACGACGACGACACAGACGCCGACGGAAAAAGCGCCGACTATAGACAAAAACCCAACAAACTTTAACATGTTTGCCTTACAAACAAGGTGAACATAAGTCCTCAGTGACCTTGCCCTTGAGCGGTCGGAAGTGGGTCATATGCAAAACAAAGTACCATCCCTAGACACACATTGTGGCCAAATATTATCAAATCTGTGAAGCGGTTCATAAGTTATTATACAGTGAAAGGTGTTACTAACGCATGCACATACATAAATGGACTAACGCTATATCCCCTCTTGGCGAGGGGATAATAAATGTGTCAAACCTGAGTGAGAATACTGCGCAGGTTCGGATTGTGGCCACATTTTACGCTCGATTCGCTTTGTGTTTATGAAGAATCATGTATTAAATGTACAAAAAATGTTTATTTAACCAGGTGAGCTGATTATTGATTGTCTACTTGATTCGGTCCTACTGCTAAACAAACTTAGTTTGCTATGCTCACTCATTTGTTTAGCGTAAGGACCAAATCACTCACGCATTATTAAATTAGTTCACCAGGTTATATATACGGTATAAATTTGAGCACATGAACGTACGTTTCAGCGTCTTCAGCTGTCCGAGTTCCGCGGGGATACTGAGCAGGTTGGGGTTATGGCTCAGTAGCAGCTCTACGAGGTGGACAAAGTTGCCGATGTCCGCGGGGATCGTCACGAAGCCCTGGTATGACAGGTCAAGTCGCGTGATCGTCGTACACAGCAGGATCTCCATCGGAAACCCACTCGGGATGCTGTCTCCTGCCAATGGATGGTGTACACGATGTATAATTGATGGGCTTTGTCATAATGTGGTCAACTGGGGCCTGTTTTATTACTAAAATGTTCGTAAGTGCAAATTTAGGGTTGTCTGGAAATTTCAATTGATGGATTTGCATTTATTGAGCATAGCCTATGCTCAATAAATGTAAATCCAATAAATGTTTACCAGAAAACATTGTTAATTCGTACGACTAAAATGTTCGTAAGTTTGTTTGTTTGTTTGTTTACTGGTGTTTAATGGCCTATCAACAGCTAAGGTCATGTAAGGCCGGGCAAACGGGTTCAATCCCGTTTTAACCTGCAGCATTGGGGGAAAAATCCCAAAATCAGAACGGAATATTTACATCGAGAAACAATATATTCAACCCTGAAATTAGAATAACCTGACCTGGTGCCAGGTCCATACCACACCAAAGTCATTTGGCCCCTTCCCCTAAAATAGAATTACTATTAATCGTAATACTCACATAAGGGGTATAACCAGATTCAACTGTCACATACAAAATGCCAAAGACGTATGTGAGGGCCAAACCAGGTCTCCAGTCGGAATTCCGGTAAGGATGAACCCCGATCGTTAAATTACCCATCACATGCTCCCACCTGCCACCCACCAAATGTTCGTAAGTTCAAACGATCGTCTGGAAATTTCAATTGATGCATTTACATTTATTGAGCATAGGCTGCTTATGCAACCTATGCTCAATAAATGTAGATCCAATACTTGTTTACCAGAAAACATTGTTAATGTGAAATTTACAGACTCTCATAATTTTGCACTTACAAACATTTTAGTTGTACAAAGTTTATTGAAGCGGGCCCTGTAATAGTGAAAGTGAATGCTGTATTGAAATCTACTGCCATATCTCCTAGGCCAGCGCTCCAGATAAGCTGCGTATTTGCTTAAATACTCCATTAAAATTGCCAAAAACCCAATTGAAATCAGAAGTAGTGAGTATCAAAAAGCAATAAAAATTTTGTGGTACCATTACCATTCTGCAGAAAACAATAAACAGACCACAAATATAGCATATTTTTCTTATTTTCCATGAAAACACATCTTGGTATTTCATTAGAATTGTCCCCAAGGAGACAATTCTAATGAAATGCCAAGACATGTTTTCGTTTCGAAGCAAACTATTTCAATAATTGCTGTCTGTTGTGTAAACAGTAGTGTGATTTTATTTTACTCAATTAAAATTTTGAAATACCCAATTGCTTCAGAAATGATGGAGTGACAATACTCAATTACTAATTATTTATCTGGAGCCCTGCCCTAGGCCACGGTAATAACCCTAAATATTCAGACATCATTCATACTTGTCTTGAACTTAGAACCAGTTTAGCTCTACATATTGCAAGCAATGTATTTATTTTGTTGATATATATCGGTGAATTAGTGCTGTGTGGATGATATACAAACCAAGCAAAATGTAACTTCAACTGTCTGAGAAGTTTCCAAACAAATATAAATATGCTCTAATATTTCAAACTTAAAATTATTAAAAAAATATATTACATGCTACCCAGTGATGTACCATGATTCTGGAAGGATTTATTTTCTTGAAGGAAATATGTCCTCTTAGACATTCGCAAGTTTTTTATGTTTGTTTATTGGTGTTTAACGACCTATCAACAGCTAAGGTCATGTGAAGCCAGGCAAACAGGTTCGATCCCATTTTAACCTGCAGCCCAAAAATCAGAACAAAATATTTACATCGAGAAACAATATATTCAGCGCTGAAATTATAATAACCTGACCTGGTGCCAGGTCCATACCACACCAAAGTCACTTGGCCCCTTCCCCTAAAATAGGATTACGAATAATCGTAATACTCACATAAGGAGTATAACCAGATTCAATTGTCAAATACAAAATGCCAAAGACGTATGTGAAGGCCAAACCACGTCTTCAGTCGGAATTCCAGTAAAGATGAACGCTGATCGTTAAATTACCCATCACGATCGTGAGACGTAATTCACGTCAGGTTCTTACGATATATCCGGCAAAGAAACAATTCATACGCTAACGTCAAAATCGTCAATTTTGACAACGTTATAAGCTGATCTAAGAGCAAATTTCAGATTTTTTGACGAGCATGTAATACACAATTTATTCCACTACCATTTTAAACACCAGATTTATTATTCTATAAATCCGACAAAGAAACTTGGGCTCCACACTCGGACTTCTAGATGTCACGGGGAAATAAATCCGGTATTTCAAAATGGTAGTTGAACTCTATGTATGCCAGATAGTAGCTACATGTATAAAGTGGCAGTTTAACCCACTTCATGCCAAATACACTTATACGGGGTAGGAACAAATTTGTGCTATTTGTCTTAACTCTTAGAAAGCGGGAAACGAAAATTGTTATCTGATGTTACATATTATGCCTTTTGACTCCATAAAAACATGGTTTGGCAGCACTTTTGAATAATTTCCATGGGAAATGATTTAAAATTGCTGCTAAACTATGTGTTTGTTAATACAAATTGAAATCAAATCAAAACCAGACAACAACATGAAAGTTAGCATTATAATGTTTAATTCTTCTAAAAAGTATCATGTATGACCCTGTATTTAGTTCAAGATAGACGACTCCGCCTTACCGGGTGTGTCCTTGCCCTTGTAGCCAAAGCGGGGGAAGATGTTGAAGATGGCGGCGTTCAGTTTGCCCAGTTCCTTCAGCTCCAGAACGCCATTGCCGTTCTCGTCAAACAGGTGGAACAACTCCTCCTTGTCCTGTCACAGGGGAGGTAACTCATGGGGATATTTGCACACAAACATGTATTATTACACCAGACTGCATTATAAACCTGGCTAATTATAAACAAGTTATTTTCACATATTGGGCTTTTACGGAATTAAATGTGAGGGAGCGTCATCAACCGCAGCATTTAGCTCCTTAAAAATCCAATATGTGAACAATAACATACTTATAGTAGCCAGGATTATAATGCAGTCTCACATCCAAGTATCGATTTTCCATCTCCAGTCAAATAATTAGTCATTAAATCTGGTGAAACGTATTAAAGTTATTTGGGTTAAATCTTGCAATATGTCAAATAAGTGCAGAGTGATACTGCAGCCAGCGATTGACTTTATAATAGAATGTAGGGTGAATTATAAAACTTATTGTTAGTGGAGTTTACACTATACTTCGTACAACTAAAATGTTCATAAGTGCAAATTTAGGATCATCTGGAAATTTAAATTGATGGATTTACATTTATTAAGCATAGGCTGCATATGCAGCCTATGCTCAATAAATGTAAATCCAATAATTGTTTACAAGAAAACATTGTAAATGTGCAATTTACAGACATAATTTTGCACTTACAAACATTTTAGTCGTACAAAGTTTACTGAAATGGCTCCCTGTGTCTGTGATAATTATGTATAATTATACACTGCGCCCAAAGACAACTGACATGGGTAGATAAATGACGATATATCATGTAATCTATCTTATCTGCTGTATGTGAGTAAGTTGTGCTGTCACAGGGTAGGTTACACATGGGTGGATAAATGGCAAACATACATATGAGACGAGCCATGTGATTTTGTACCCAAAAAGATGTCCAATAATTTTCATGAAATATATTTTCTGTAAATGTCATCAAAAGTTCAAAAAAATTCAAAGAAAAGAATTACGCATCTGTTATGATAATTTGGTCAACTTTTGACGTCATTTACCAGAGCTCCAGATAAGCTGCGTATTTGCTTAAATACCCAATTAAAATAGCCAAAAACCCAAATGAAATCAGAAGTAGCGAGTATCAAAAAGCAATAAAAAATTGTGGTACCTTTATCATGCTGCAGAAAACAATAAACCGAACACAAATGTAGCATGTTTTTCTTATTTTTCCATGAAAACAAATATTGGTATTTCATAAGAATCTCCAAGGAGACAATTCTAATGAAATGCCAAGACATGTTTTCATTTAGAAGCAAACTATTCAATAATTTCCGTCTGCTGATATGTATACAGCAGTGTGATTTTATTTTACCCAATTAAAATTTTGCAATACCCAATTGTTTCAGAAATGATGGAGTGACAATACTCAATTACTAATTCCTTATCTGGAGCCCTCATTTACAGTATATATTGGATGTTCTGTAAATAATTTTCATGAGATTGACTGATACAAATATCCTCACTGGCCCTCACTCTGGATTATTCCATAATGTCTAAGTCTAAACATTGAGAGTTATAGCCATGACCCCTGGTGACTTTACGACCCCCACCTACCTCGTCATTCGCCTCGAGCCATCGATCCATCTTCTTGCCACTGAGGAAGTATCGGAATCCATCGTAGGAGAGCATGTTGCTCGACTTGATTTTCACCCACGGCACCCCACCCAGGTACACATCCTCTAGGTTGGTGAGTTTTGCGAAGGACGCAGGCAGCGATGTCAGACAGTTGCTCTGCAGGTAGAGCCGTTTCAGGTTCACAAGGTTACCAAGGTCGTCTGGAAGCTCTAAAACATGCAGGCGATTGCGGTTAGAAAACAAGTGCATTAACCCTTTCACCCCTAAGTAACTGGAATGGACTGTGATATGCTAATTTTCCGACCAATCCAATCATCACAAAATGATTTTCAGATTTGTCCATTTATGAAAAGGTGGTGTTTTTGTTGTAAAAATAAGAAAATTACTGTCAAAAAGTGCAGATCCTGACGAGACGGCTAGTTACGAGTCGGCTAATCTGGATCTGCACTGTTCTCTATAGCGGCGTTTCGGGTTCAAAGGATTAAGATCATTATCCGTGATCATTATACAATGTTGTCATAACCAACTCAAGTTGGATGAAATTGCAAAGTATACTTATCTAGCAAAGTATACATTGAGGGAGCAATCATTTGTTTTCCAAAAATGCATTATTTCATATAGAACTAACCACTGCACATATTTGAGGATTAAAAGTATGCAGAATTATTATACTGAATTTATTACATTATCACAGCCAAAATGGCTGTGATAATGTAATAAATTCAGTGTAATAAAACAAAAAAATTATCCTTAAATTGAAAATGTCTCCCTCAAAGCATACTTTGCTAGATAGGTATACTTTGCAATTTTGATGAAATCGGCTACTGGACCAAAATCTAATTCACGAAGTCACAAAACCACGTCGGGTTCAAAGGGTTAAGATCATTATCCGTGATCATTATACAATGTTGTCATAACCAACTCATGTTGGATGAAATTGCTAAGTTCAGTATTTCATCAAGCCAAAAATTATTCAAAATATTTTAAGTTGGTATTATTAATTGTATGTCGAATCTTTCAAAACTAACTTCATGCTTGAATTAACTAGAACTATCACATGAGTGGTTATAAAACCTCCCTAAACATCGCTTTAACACATGAACATGTTTAATATCAGGAAGAGTTTCATAGGTCGGAATTAAACGCTCATTTTTTACCTTTGACTTCTAAGTGTGACCTTGAAATTGGATGTAGGTAAGTGTGTATTAAATGTGACACATCGTCTCATCATGGCAAACATTTGTGGCAAATCATTTGAAAATGTATTCAATGGTTTTAAAGATATACAGTGGAACACCTCTAAACCGAACACCCTGAGGACAGACTGACCAGTTTAGTTTAGAGGGATTTTTGGTTTAGAGGGATTTTCTAATTCCAGTTAAGGAAATTGAATTTGTTTTATCATCAACTCTGTCCATGTGTGTTGTATACCGTATAACCATATTGCAAGCATATGTACACCATTGTTTTCAATAATTATGTCCAGTTTCTTGAAAATAGTCGCACAATTTGATTCTAGGAATAATTAAATTGTGAAGCATGCTAGCGTAATTGCCTTCGTAAATACGATTTTAACAGGAAACGCGTCTCATGAAAGGCGACATAGTTGTTTGGTTTTCTGGGGTTTTTAAAAGCTGAAATAACATTTCGGAACTTAAAATGTCATCTCGATTACGGAATAGAGGGGTTCCGGATTAGAGGGGTAGAAAACAATGTGTTTATATAGCGGAGAATTCGGGACCTGATCGTCTGTTCTGTTTAGCGAGAATTCCGGTTTAGGGGGGCACGGTTTGGAGGGGTTCCACTGTACAGCATAAATGAAAGCTAATGCACTTTTTTTTAGCTTTGACCACTAAGTGTGACCTTGACCTTGGACATAGACAGGTATTGAATGCAACACATCGTCTCACCATGGCAAACATTTGTAGCAAATCATTTGAAAATTCATTCGGTTTAGAAGATATACGCCGGAAATGAAAGCTCATGCATATTTACCTTTGAACTCTAAGTGTGACCTTGTCCTTGGATGTAGACATGTGGGTATTGAACTTGATACATCATCTCATCTGGTTAGTCGCAAATCATTTGATAATCCATTCATTGGCTCAGAAGAAATACGGTAGAAGCAACAGTTCATGAACATTTTTTACCTTTGACCTATAAGTGTGACCTTGACTTTGGATTTAGACATGTGGGTATTGAACGCGACACATTGTCTCATCATGGCAAACAATTATTTGAAAATCCATCGACTGACCGACCAACTGACGGATAGACCGATGGACAGGGGAGATATCGGCCGAGGCTGTATGAGAAGCGCTGTCTATCTGCACCTGTGAGCATCATGTTGGGCAGGCCGAGGTTGATGAGGCTGGTGAGCCGGGTGACCACGTCTGGTACCCGGTCCATGCGGTTGTTGCCTATCTCCAGTACAGCGAGGTTGGGCAGCTCCGCGAGGACCGGGGGCAAGTCCTCCAGGTTGTTGTCCAGGACAGACAGGCTGTACAGCTTCCGGCAGCTCGCGATCGATGCTGAAAAAAATAATGAAAGATGCTAGCATTTAAAATGAAACAAGAAAAGTCATGGTGCATCATCACATTATATACCCACTTTCAGACAGTTAGGAGGGGGAGATAATCCATGACTCTGGACTCTGTCAAAAATCGACATTCACTTTACGTATCGACACACCATAATGAAGCCACATACCAAATATCAAGTCTCCAGCTATTTCATGAAAAATGATGGACGAAATGATGGAAAACTGTGACGAAAACTATATACCCATTCATTTTTAAAAAAGTGGGTATAAAAAGATGTACGATTTAAAATTTTAGGTGAGACAGGATAAACTTTAATCGAGTCAGCAAAACAGTAGCATGTAAACATAAACTTTGATAGGCTTTTGACCGGACTATAACAAACAGTATTCAAGTATTAAGCCTAACTAGAGCAAATGAACAGGGGCCTGTTTCACTAAACTTCGTACGACTAAAATGTTCGTAAGTGCAAAATTATGATAGTCTGTAGATTTCACATGAACAATGTTTTCTTGCAAACAATTATTGGATTTACATTTATTGAGCATAGGCTGCAAATGCAGCCTATGCTCAATAAATGTAAATCCATCGATTGAAATTTCCAGACGATCCTAAATTTGCACTTACTAATATTTTAGTCGTACAAAGTTTAGCTTAAGCATACCCCCAGCAGTCGCCTGGAGCGACACACCAAAACTAGCCTGGTATTGATATATATATCAGGTAACCTGCCCTGTATTGACCAAATACGTATTGACTGATAACATATTGTTGTATCAGGCATTGACCTGATAAAACATTCGGGTTACCACAAAGTGAAAACTGACGTTCCATTGACATAAGGACGTCATCTGTGGTAATTTTCAAGCATAAAATGTTACCTGATAAACAGGCTACTGTCTTTTGATATCAAGTTTATCAGACTCGGCTCGGAAACGGTTGGAGTTCCTCGACAAGCCTCGAAATTCCTACACGTTTCCTAGCCTTGCTAATGCATGCATGCACGTATGTACGCGCAATATTTTGAGCAACCGAGCACTGGCATTATTGATGTCATTACCGGGTATTTCGTGGAGGTGGTTGAAGCCAGCACTCAGGTCGACGAGGTTGGGTAGAGCATCGAAGAATCCGTCGGGGAACGCGGCAATGTTGTTATTCGAGATGTCGATGAAGGACAGGAACTTCGCATAGCTGCCGTACAGCTCCAGGGATATCTCAGATAGACTCTCCCGTGACCTGCAATGAAAAGAAAAGCCTTTAGGTTTAACGTCCCAGCAACAGCTAAGGTCATTTAACCCTTTTGACGGAAATTGCCATCTGCTGTTTTTCATCTTTGCTTTAATTCTTAACAAAAAACTGGTTTTGACAGCACATGAGAATCGTCTCCGCTGGAGACGATTCTCATGTGCTGTCAAAACCAGATTTTTGTCGAGAAATATTGAAAATAAAACATTTTCAGCAGACGACAACATTTAATTCAGCGTAGTAAGGGTTCAGGACGGGACGTCAGTTTCAAGTATCATCCGAAGACCAGTGGGATGGAAATACTATGCAAGTATTTTTCACGCCTAGGGTGAGGTTTGAACTCACAACCTCCGATATTGACATGCAGTGAGGAAAATTTGAACGGGTTTAACGTCCCAGCAGCTAACATCATTTAGGGACGTGACCTCAGTTTCAAGTCTCAACCGAAAGATCAGTGGGATGAAAAAGTAATTACATTTAAATATCTTTTAACATTTAATGGAACACGGAACAGACCACAGGTGACGGAAATAAAATCACATGTCAGTATCATTTCTAAAGTGCAAGGTCAGCAACGTAGTACAACAGATGCATTTTTCAAACCCGATAAAATGATATAAATCAGTACCTTATTATACCATGTCCTGTTGAATATGAGTAAACAAACATCCTTCAGAGTCACATTGCCGTTTACCGGGTTAAAAGAGAAGTGTACATGTAAAGCACTAGTTATGTGACCCCGCCTGCCCCACAAAAAGTCAACGAAATCGACGGCCCCTGAAAATATTAATAATGTATGCGGATACGCAGGTATTTCGCTGTATTGTCCGTCTGCCAGAGCATTGTCCAGACAATATCTACACCAACAACGTAGATTACTGTATCTAGAATGAAATGTGAACCATTCCAACTTCATTGCCCCTAATAGTTGTGAATAAATCTGCAAATTGACCTGTAGTTTCGAAAACAACTCCAGTGACATGACACCATTTACAGAAATAGCCAATCAGAAAGCGTTTCGCAGTTCAAGGGGACCTTCGATTTTGACGACTTTTTGTGGGGAAAACTATGTGAACAAATAGTGGTGTATCACAGATGGCAAGAACTTTTTAACCCGCTGTGATACTGAACGATGTCTTTTTTCAAATATTCAACATCAAAATGCTATGGTAATGTAACAATTTTATCATTTTAACGCATTTGAAAAAGGCGAGTTTTTCACCGTGTTGCTAACCTTAAAATTTATATCAGAAACTAGATAATCAGGTATATTTTTCTGGTAGCTGTGGAACAGACAATAGGCTTACTAGATTGTGTTACAATGGCTGGGACACAATAGGCTTACTTGATTGTGTTACAATGGCCGGGACACAATAGGCTTACTTGATTGTGTTACAATGGCCGGGCACAATACGCTTACTTGATCGTGTTACAATGGCCGGGACACAATAGGCTTACTTGATTGTGTTATAATGGCCGGGACACAATACGCTTACTTGATCGTGTTACAATGGCCGGGACACAATAAGCTCACTTGATTGTGTTACAATGGCCGGGACACAATAGGCTTACTTGATTGCGTTACAATGGCCAGGACACAATAGGGTTACTTGATTGTGTTACAATGGCCGGGACACAATAGGCTTACTTGATTGTGTTACAATGGCCGGGCACAATATGCTTACTTGATCGTGTTACAATGGCCGGGACACAATAGGCTTACTTGATTGTGTTACAATGGCCGGGACACAATAGGCTTACTTGATTGCGTTACAATGTCCGGGCACAATACACTTACTTGATCATGTTACAATGGCCGGGACACAATAGGCTTACTTGATTGTGTTACAATGGCCGGGACACAATAGGCTTACTTGATTGTGTTACAATGGCCGGGACACAATAGGCTTACTTGATTGCGTTACAATGTCCGGGCACAATACGCTTACTTGATCGTGTTACAATGGCCGGGACACAATAGGCTTACTTGATCGTATTACAATGGCCGGAACACAATAGGCTTACTTGATTGTGTTACAATGGCCGGGACACAATAGGCTTACTTGATTGTGTTACAATGGCCGGGACACAATAGGCTTACTTGATTGTGTTACAATGGCCGGGACACATGTAGAGCGAGTTGTTCACGTTGAAGCGACTCTGGATCTTCTTTATCCCTGTCTTCTCTATGTTATTGTTCAGGAGCTCTTGTATCACCTGCAAGTTTGATAACCTTACAATGCTTCACTTACATTTTGTCATTGGCCTATGTCATTATTTCTAAGATTTCTCAAGAACACGTTTTGGCATCACCTGGAAATCATCACATTGTACGAGTGATATTACTATCGATTAAGTGTATGTTTGTGTGCATCACAGGCAAAAGACTCGGGCCTGTGACATAAAAAAATGTCCATTAGAAAAATCCCATTACTCCACTCACATGTTGAAATTGAACGTGTCTAACCTCCCAGTAACAGCTATTGACCTTGATCTTGGGCGGTCGAACATGGGTCATATGCAAAACATATGCACCATCCCTAGACATACATTGTGGCCAAACATTATCAAAATCGGTGAAGCTGTTCATGAGTTATTGAAAAATATACGTACGTACATGGACTAACGCTATATCCCTTCTAGACTATCGGCGAGGGGATAATAAATTTCATACCCGTAAAGGTGTATTCCGAATGCAAGGAATTAATCAGCAAAGATAAGGAACAAAATACTCTGGTTTTGTTGAACCATGGCCCACCTACATACCAGTGCGTATGTGACGAGTTTGTTCTTGTTGCTAAGGAACTCGACACGGCGACCGTAGCCAGTTGACTTGTAAATGGTCTCCAGGTCCTTAAAGTCGAGGTGCTGGAAATATTTCCAGAAGCCGAGACGCAGCATCTGTCGTAGTCCCTCCTCTATCTGTAATATTGAACAAACAAAGTGAAAGGGTTTAACGTCCCACCAACAGCTAAGGTCATATACAGATGGGACCACAGTTTAAAGTCTCATCCGACAGACCAGTAGGATGGAACTACTATGAAAGTATTTTTTGATGCCTTAGGCGAGGTTTGAATGCAAACCTCCGGATTGCAAGTCCTGACTGACTGACTAACTGACTGACTGACTGGAGTTAAATTTAAAGTTTTTGACACACCAAGTATGTGACCTTGACCCTGGGCTAAGTGGAAGCGGTACGAACGTTGATTTGTCACGGGGCGGTAGAGGACCATTAGAGCAATGCGTGTATGAAATATGAAGCAGATCCGTGAAAGGAAATTATATGACATTTATCCGAGCATTAAAGTTTTTGACCGCACATAATTAATTAGTGACCTTGACCCTGGGATTAGCGGGGGCGTGACAAACGTGGATTTGTCACAGGGCGGTTGAGGACCATTAGAGCAATGCGTGTATGAAATATGAAGCAGACATTTACCCGAGCGTTAAGGTTTTGTGACGGACGGACAAAGGCAACACTAAATGCGCCCTCCACAATCGTGGTGGAGCATAAAAACAGCAGACGACAAAATTTACTTTGTGTGACAAATGTCACGAATGGCAAACTAGAACATGTGTTCATAGAACACAGATGCCCCACCTACAGCTTTGTCAGTAAACGAGGCACAATAACAAAATTCCAAATAGACAAGTTCAAACAGAAACTTTAATAATGGGAAATAACTATGTAAATATTGCAATTGTAGGTCGAGGTCATAAAAAGGTCATTTGATTCACAGTGGATTGCTGTGCACATCACTGGCTTTTGGTAGTGTGCCAGTATGGTGGCTGTATACCTAATACAAGCTCAAACAAAAACTTTAACCTTGTGACGGATGGGACAGATGAAAACAGATTGACGGACAGACAAGGGCAACACTAAATGCCCCTCCACTATTGCGGCGGGGCATAAAAATGTGTATGTATCCACATACCTTTAGCTGGTTTTCTGGTACATCTAAGCCTGGGGGCAGTAGGCGGTCTGTCGTGTCAGGCAGCAGCATCTAGAATACATAAGGCCATATGCATTGTAAATTCGCCACATGATCAATAAAAACTAGATTGGTCAGTAAGCGAGGCTTACGGAATACCCCCCGCGTGGGCCCAGGTACCCCTAAATATGTAAAATAATTTCTAATTGTGTCGAATTGTGACCTTGACTCTGGACTTAGCAGGGGCGGCATGAACGTGAATTTGTCACAGGGTGGTACAGGTCCATTGGAGCAATGCATGTGTAAAATGTGAAGCAGATCCGAGCAAGGAAATAGAAGTTATAACCAATTTCTCTGATGTTAAGTTTTGTAAAGAGACTAAGTATGTGACCGTGACCTCGATATCAGCGGGGATTTGTCACAGTATGATGGTAGAGCCTTAGAGGAATGCATGCATGAAATATTAAGAATTTTCGATGAAAGAAATAGAAGTAAGTATGTGACCTTGACCTTGGGATGAGCGGGGGTTGGACAGTCGTAGATATGTCACAGCATGATAGTACAACCTTAGAGGAATGCACAAGTGAAATATTAAGAATTTTCAATGAAGGAAATAGAAGTAATAACATATTTCTCTGATGATAAGTTTTGTAAAGAGACCAAGTATGTGACCTTGGGATCAGCGGGGGTTGGACGTCGTGAATTTGGCACAGCATGGTAGTAGAGCCTTACAGGAATGCATGTGTGAAATATTAAGCATTTTAGATAAAGGAAATAGAAGTTATATCATATTTCTCTGATGTTAAGTTTTGTAAAGAGACCAAGTATTTGACCTTGACCTTGGGATCAGTGGGGGTTGGACGGTCGTGGATTTGGCACAGCATGGTAGTACACTGCAGCTCCATTATAACGTGGTCACGTATAGCGCGATCTCCATTATAACGCGGGTCTCTCGTGGATCCCAAACAAATATTTAAAAAAATCGAGAAAAAAATATTAAAAAAAAAAACAAAGAAAAAAAATAGTAAAAAAAATCGTCGGACGTCGTAGTCATCGTGTAATTAGTTGATTCGTGATTTCTGCAAGATTATTCAAACAACGAAGTTCAAAGTCCATGAAAGGATTATTATTAGTATGTTAGCAAATGTAATACATGTACCTTTAATCAGGTAATCATGTTAATAGGCATATTTATTAATCACTGATTCAATTACACATAATTGTCGCTAATAAATGGCGCCTTTCTTTTTCCTTACTCCCAGGTGTAATATTTAGCGTTCTATAAATAGACTGGTGTTTCAGCATTATCTGGGTATGGGATCACATAGTCTATTGTTTACACTGCAGCCCACGGCAATCTCGCTTAAATCGTAAATTTCATTCATCAATATGACTTGCAGCGTAAACAATAGATCACGTGACCCCGCCCCACATCCTGAGATTAATGCACGTATCAACCGCATGAACAGGCAGGACACGTGACCATAGGCATTATTTATTATCAATTAATCCGTATAAGCATCTGTTGATCGCGAGTAGTATACATTGTAATAAGCATCTGTCTATCGCGAGCACTATACAACTTAATAAGCATGATTTTATAAATAACTCATATGTTTAATACATTAATACATACAAGTTTGTATGTCATAGGCATTATTAATAATTACTTGAACTTCTGTTCAAATGACATGATTTTATATGGGTCCGTTGCTAATGGAATTCCCGCAATAGTTGGTAACCGAAATGCGAATGATACCAGTAACCCGTGCAATACCAGTACCCGTGCATGTCCCGAAATTTTATAACGCGGTCGGATTCGAACGCGCTTTGAAATCTTGGACCCCGACCACCGCGTTATAATGGAGCTGCAGTGTAGAGCCTTACAGGAATGCATGTGTGAAATATTAAGCATTTTAGATGAAGGAAATAGAAGTTATAACAATATTTCTCTGATGTTAAGTTTAGTGACGGATGGACGCACGGACGTTCCTACGAATGGATACTTGTTGGGTTTTTACTATATAAAAGTACCCAACAAAAGTACCCAACACTACCCTAATCCTACCCAAGAAGATCCCTGTATGCTTACCCAACACGCAGATGAGCATTTGTACCCAATAAGTACCCATTCGTGTGCGCGGATGCACGGACGGACGGACAACCGGACTCCACAACACTACCATGCAAAAATATGTTAAATCCAATCATGTCTGATGAAAATCTTGTGATTTTTCACATCTTACGAGGTTATAGTAACTTTATGGAACATTTTTGTTTGCTTGAGATGTTCGTCAGGCGTAGTTTGTGGGAAAGAAACATAATAGTATATAATAGTCAATGATTTGATTTCATCTAGGAATACCACCACTGGTTGACGTCTGTGAAGTCTTCTGAAAGAAACATCAAATAAACAACATGTATAATTATTTAATATACAAAACATTTGTCAGTCCTGAATGCAAACATTTCCAATCACTTTCATTGTTGTTCAAATTAATGTATTGACACGGCTATCTTGACACGCTAGGTTAACACAACTTAATTATTAAATTTGTGTTTTAATGTAACCAGGGCCCGGTTGTTCAAAACACCAGTTAGCTTAACAGACTGTTAAATCCTTAACGGACTGTTAAATCCTTAACTGAATGGTTAAAATCTCTGTTAAAACAGAGATTTTAACCATTCAGTTAAGGATTTAACAGTCCGTTAAGCTAACGGATGTTTTGAGCAACTGTGCCCTGGCTGTCATTACTCAAGGGAAACAATTCAGAGAAACCACCAATCACGAAATTCACACCTCGTTGGGCAAACAAATCAACCAACGACAGACTTACATGTACGAGTTATTGGTAGTAATTAACGTTGTGGAAAAATTAAGAATGAGCCTTCTTTTTATTTCGTGAAATTCGGTCAAATATTGATTTTATTAAGAACAATTTATTTGTCTATGGGAATTTAACATGGGGGGGAAAAGTGGTAAGGAAGTGTGGGAGGAGTCAAAAAACGAAAAATTTTGGAAATTGACTCCGAAACCTGACTAGATAGCTTGGATATGATCTAACTAAGAAAACAAAAGTTAAATTTTAAAAATCGATCCAGTATTTCTAAAATTCTAAAAAATTTCCCCATGTTAAATCCCCATAGACATCTTCACTCCGTGAAGATGTCTATGGGGATTTAACATGCGGAAATTTTGTTTTCGCAATAAAATCAATATTTGACCAAATTTCACGAAATAAAAAGAAGGCTCATTCTTAAATTTTCCTTTAATTTAATATTATCGAAAACAATATTGTTTTTGAATTGTTTATATGGCCGTAAAATTTGGGCAGCTTTCGTGAAACAGACTATAGGTTCGAGAGTTTGAATTTGACGTAGTTCGAGTTTTAGGTAAATTAATGATTTATATAGGAAATTTTTCGGGACTGCGGGGCGAGTTACCTGTTCGAGTAAATGAGAATCAGCTGTATATGCAATTTGCAACTTGAAAACAAAATTAGAGACAAAATATTTCAAACAAAAAAATACAAAATATATTATAAAAACAATCGGCCCTCCCGCTTCACATTCCGCAAACCCCATGTCTGAGAACCAAAGTACAATTTTTAATGGCCTAACTATAGTTAACCCATTCACCCCTTAACCCTTCCTACGCTGTTGACGGAAATTGCCGTCTGCTGCTTTTCATTTTTGCTTTAATTCTTAACAAAAAATGGTTTTGACAGCACATGAGAATCGTCTCCGCTGGAGACGATTCTCATGTGCTGTCAAAACCAACCTGGTTTTTGTCGAGAAATATTGAAAATAAAACATTTCCAGCAGACGACAACATTTAATTCAGCGTAGTAAGGGTTAATAACTGGAATGGATTTTGATATGTTAATTTTCCAACCAATCCAATCGTCCGAAAAGGATTTTCAGGCTGGTCAAAAATTATGAGCGGGTCATCTGGTTCTACTCATTGCAAAGACGGCTATATATGGAGGGCTGTAGTGTTGAAATGGGTTAAAAATCAAGCCTGGCCTCACTAAAGATATGATCTTAGTAAATATACATGTGAAGTGGTCTGTGGAACTGAATCAGGGGACCGTTTCACTAAACTTTGTACGACTAAAATGTTCGTAAGTGCAGTTTAGAATTGTCTGGAAATTTCAATTGATGGATTTACATTTATTGAGCATAGGCTGCATATAAATGCATATAAATGTAAATCCAATAATTGTTTACAAGAAAACATTGTTAATGTCAAATTTGCACTTACGAACATTTTAGTCATACAAAGTTTATTTAGTGAAACGGCCTCCTGATGTCTATATACCTATATTTGAATATTGCTCCTGATGTCTATATATCAGGAGCAATATTCAAATACAGGTATATAGACATCAGGAGCAATATTCAAATATAGGTATATAGACATCAGGAGCAATATTCAAATACAGGTATATAGACATCAGGAGCAATATTCAAAATATAGGTATATAGACATCAGGAGCAATATTCAAATATAGGTATAGACATCAGGAGCAATATTCAAATACAGGTATATAGACATCAGGAGCAATATTCAAATATAGTATATAGACATCAGGAGCAATATTCAAATACAGGTATATAGACATCAGGAGCAATATTCAAATATGGTATATAGACATCAGGAGCAATATTCAAATATAGGTATATAGACATCAGGAGCAATATTCAAATACAGGTATATAGACATCAGGAGCAATATTCAAATATAGGTATATAGACATCAGGAGCAATATTCAAATATAGGTATATAGACATCAGGAGCAATATTCAAATACAGGTATATAGACATCAGGAGCAATATTCAAATATAGGTATATAGACATCAGGAGCAATATTCAAAATATAGGTATATAGACATCAGGAGCAATATTCAAATACAGGTATATACATCAGGAGCAATATTCAAATATAGGTATATAGACATCAGGAGCAATATTCAAATACAGGTATAGACATCAGATAGACATCAGGAGCAATATTCAAATATATAGACATCAGGAGCAATATTCAAATACAGGTATTGCTCCTGTCTATATACCTGTATTTGAATATTGCTCCTGATGTCTATATACCTATATTTGAATATTGCTCCTGATGTCTATATACCTGTATTTGAATATGCTCCTGATGTCTATATACCTATATTTGAATATTGCTCCTGATGTCTATATACCTATATTTGAATATTGCTCCTGATGTCTATATACCTGTATTTGAATATTGCTCCTGATGTCTATATACCTGTATTTGAATATTGCTCCTGATGTCTATATACCTGTATTTGAATATTGCTCCTGATGTCTATATACCTGTATTTGAATATTGCTCCTGATGTCTATATACCTGTATTTGAATATTGCTCCTGATGTCTATATACCTATATTTGAATATTGCTCCTGATGTCTATATACCTGTATTTGAATATTGCTCCTGATGTCTATATACCTGTATTTGAATATTGCTCCTGATGTCTATATACCTGTATTTGAATATTGCTCCTGATGTCTATATACCTATATTTGAATATTGCTCCTGATGTCTATATACCTGTATTTGAATATTGCTACAACCCTTCACAAGGAGTTCAGACAGATTGTGTGTTTTCATATATATTTTTTCACACTCACCTACTAGAAGTAAAAATATATGAAATAGTCTGAGACGAGGCTTACGGAATACCCCCGCGTGGGCTCAGGTACCCCTAAATATGTAGATTTTTTCCATGTGTGTGGGCCTGTGGCCTTGACCTTGGGATCAGAGGGGGGTCAGACGGTCATGCATTTGTCACAGCATAATAGTAGGGCCTTAGAGGAATGCATGAGTGAAATATTAAGAATTTTTCATCCAGGAAATATAAGTTATAACCAATTTCTCCGATGTTAAATTTTGTAAAGAGACTAAGTACGTGACCTTGACCTTGGGATCAGCAGGGGGTCGGACGGTCATGCATTTATCACAGCATGATAGTAGAGCCTTAGTGGAATGCATGCATGAAATATTAAGAATTTTTGATGAAGTTATTACAGATTTCCCTGATGTTAAGTTTTGTGAGTGACTAAGTATGTGACCTTGACCTCCGGATCAACGGGGGTAGGACAGTCATGGATTTGTCACAGCATGATAGTAAACCCTTAATAAACCCTTAGGAAATATAAGTTATAACCGATTTCTCTGATGTTAAGTTTTGTAAAGACTAAGTATTTGACCTGGACCTTGGAATCAGCGAGGGTTGGACGGTCGTGGATTTATCGACACCAAATTGGCTAAAAAAGGCTGGGGTGGAGAGAGGGGGGGAACAGTACCTTGGGGTAGGTGGCAATGATGAACTGCCACGTAGTATGTGACCTTGACCTCCGGATCAACGGGGGTAGGACAGTCATGGATTTGTCACAGCATGATAGTAAACCCTTAATAAACCCTTAGGAAATATAAGTTATAACCGATTTCTCTGATGTTAAGTTTTGTATAAAGACTAAGTATTTGACCTGGACCTTGGAATCAGCGAGGGTTGGACGGTCGTGGATTTATCGACACCAAATTGGCTAAAAAAGGCTGGGGTGAGAGAGGGGGGGAACAGTACCTTGGGGTAGGTGGCAATGATGAACTGCCACGTCCATAGCAGAAAGGCAGAGTTCCTGTCAATCGTCTCGGCGTCGCGAGCGGGGATCCCCTCCGCATTGAGCAGGTGGATCTGTCGGTTGAGGTTCCACGTGGCATAGTCGTTCACCGTGCGCCTCGCTCGCCTCCAGCTTGTCCGCGTGGACAATCGCGCCCACAAAACGCCGCTTGAACTGACGGTGCTTCCCGTACCGTGGATCTGTATGCATTAATTACATAAAGCCTTATTGAACACATACATAGAGGATCTGAAACAAGTTTCCAGTTGATATGAGATTTATGAAACGAGTCGCGCACAATTTATGCACTCTGGCGAGATGCATAAAATTGAGGACGTGATTCATAAATCTCATTCTAGAAGTCGGACTTCATCCATTTCGCACACATGCAAGTTATAATTATCTCCCCTGTCGTGGAGCCCAGGGGAAATTTGATCCGTTTCCTATATAATTTAATCATTGTTGAACGCTTCAAGCAATTAAAGGTACAACATGCCCACGCAGCATGTTACACTGTACTACTACTTTTCATTTTCTGTCATGCCTTATATGAGCGATTTGTCTACGCACTAACGAGTTATTTTTAATTACGGCGCGTGTTAATTGGTGTTAAATCGCATTTTATATACCGCGACCAGAAAGGGTATTTTCTGACCTCGTGCTATTTTTACCAACACGCGTCACATGACACGGTCAATCATATCACATCTTTGACATGCGCAGTGAAGTATCGGAAGTTGAGAAGAAAAATCTCTGTTCGAGTCCAAATCTAAATCTCCACGTAACTCTTTATTTCATTTGGTGATCTGGTCGCCAATATTAACCACTCTCTCTCTCTGTACTGCCTGTCCCTCAGACATTTCGCCTTTTTTTTGGCCGACGCCGTTTCATACAATTTACATCCTGGACGTTTCGACATGTTGATATTCTTGTTTACATATTGGGAAGCCTACTGGCGTGCGTAGTATACTGTGCATGCGCACCGCAAGCCATGATGTGAAAGTCGTCGTCCCCGCACATTATCAAAATAGACTGTTTTTAGAACTGGTGGAATAGTGACACAATTATACACTTATTTAATTCCTATAAAGAACATTTTGTGCCTACTGCGCGGGCATGTACCTTTAAATTCCAATCGTTAAATAAAATTTTAGATGCAGATTTATAATGCTAAATGGTCATTAAAAAATATTCTTATCACCATTTTAGTATTTTCGTAGTTCTAAATGTGAAATATTCTGGTATAAAAATGATGTATTTTAGAGAAAAATGTATCGAGTTTCCCCAAAACATATCAGGTCACGTGACTAGTGATACGTCACGCCGACTTCCAGAATATCAAATGGAAAGAGTTTGAGATTCTGTTTATCACATGACTTCAGCCTCCAACTATATTGGTCAGTAAGTGAGGCTTACGGAATACCCCCCGCGTGGGCCCAGGTACCCCTAAATATGTAACAAATATTCCAAGTGTGTGGGCTTGTCTCTGGGGTTAGCGGGGGTGGCACAAACGTGAATTTGTCACAGGGTGGTACAGGTCCATTGGAGTAATGTAAGTGTGAAATGTGAAGCAGATCCGCGCAAGGAAATAGAAGATATAACCGATTTCTCTGATGTTAAGTTTTGTAAAGGGACTAAGTATGTGACCTTGATCTCGAGATCAGCGGGGATTTGTCACAGCTTGATAGTAGAGCCTTAGAGGAATGCATGTATGAAATAGTAAGAATTTTCGATGAAAGAAATAGAAGTTATAATATATTTCTCTGATGTTAAGTTTTGTAAAGAGACTCAGTATGTGACCTTGACCTTGGGATCAGCGGGGGCTGGACGGTCGTGGATTTGTCACAGCATGATAGTACAACCTTAGAGGAATGCACAAGTGAAATATTTTCAATGAAGGAAATAGAAGTTATAACTTGTTTCTCTGATGTTCAGTTTTGTCAAGAGACCAAGTATTTGACCTTGACCTTGGGATCAGCGGGGGCTGGACGGTCGTGGATTTGTCACAGCATGATAGTACAACCTTAGAGGAATGCACGAGTGAAATATTTTCAATGAAGAAATAGAAGTTATAACTTGTTTCTCTATGTTTACAGTTTTGTCAAGAGACAAGTATTTTGACCTTGACCTTGGGATCAGCGGGGCTGGACGGTCGTGGATTTGTCACAGCATGATAGTACAACCTTAGAGGAATGCACGAGTGAAATATTTTCAATGAAGGAAATAGAAGTTATAACTTGTTTCTCTGATGTTCAGTTTTGTCAAGAGACCAAGTATTTGACCTTGACCTTGGGATCAGCGGGGGTTGGACGGTCGTGGATTTGGTGCAGCATGGTAGTAGAGCCTTACAGGAATGCATGTGTGAAATATTAAGCATTTTAGATGCAGGAAATAGAAAATATAACATATTTTTCAAATGTTAAGTTTAATGACGGATGGACGTACAGACGGACGGACGGACGGACGGACGCACAGACGGACGGACAACCTGACTCCAGTATGTATAAATAGTTTTAATCATTTCTATAATAATTATAAATATGGCATATAATACGTTCCTGTTCTTTGTAAATACTTCTTTTTACCAAATGGAAGCTCATTCTAACAATTGCAGTAATTTTAATTAGTCACAGACGCTTCTAATGACGTTTTAAACTTGATCACTGTGTGGTTACTTGGCGACAGCGGGCAGGAAGTCTACAAGATTAATGCCGCGGAGTCTACGTGAATATAGAAACGGAGTAGTTCTAGATCAGTGGTGACTGAATGCAGACATTGGTACTTAAATGGCACACAGCACGATTAATTGCCATGGTAAATGCATTGATTCAGAATAACCAATAAACATTAATTGTTACTACCGACATCCTGTTGTATTGATGTAATACGTTTATATCCATTAAACAAATCAGTTTAGTTAATTTATTGAAAACTAGGTGGATATATAAATAGTTGAGGATGAATTTGCGATAAACTCATGTGGTAACACTAACTGTTATATGTCACTAAAAGAACAACGTGAAAGAGATGTGTATGAATAACTAATCTGCTATTATTGTGAGATTAATTAGTTTCAAAAAGCGACGGAGTCTAACACCTGGGCTACGGAGTTAGCATGATAAGAAATTCAGGGCTACGGAGTCTTCGTGATTTATTTTCTACAAATTGTAATCAACCTGAAGAAACTGTTGTCTCAATATCAGGTTA
>CM055266.1:37257222-37324540 GCA_029237695.1 Conchocele bisecta | reverse complement strand
TAACCTGATATTGAGACAAAAAGAAGTATTTACAAAGAACAGGAACGTATTATATGCCATATTTATAATTATTATAGAAAGGATTAGAACTATTTATACATACTGGAGTCAGGTTGTCTGTCCGTATGTGCGTCCGTCCGTCCGTCCGTCCGTACGTCCATCCGTCATTAAACTTAACATCTGAAAAATATGTTATATTTTCTATTTCCTGCATCTAAAATGCTTAATATTTCACACATGCATTCCTGTAAGGCTCTACTACCATGCTGCACCAAATCCACGACCGTCCAACCCCCGCTGATCCCAAGGTCAAGGTCAAATACTTGGTCTCTTGACAAAACTGAACATCAAAGAAACAAGTTATAACTTCTATTTCCTTCATTGAAAATATTTCACTCGTGCATTCCTCTAAGGTTGTACTATCATGCTGTGACAAATCCACGACCGTCCAGCCCCCGCTGATCCCAAGGTCAAGGTCACATACTGAGTCTCTTTGCAAAACTTAACATCAGAGAAATATATTATAACTTCTATTTCTTTCATCGAAAATTCTTAATATTTCATACATTAATTCCTCTAAGGCTCTACTATCAAGCTGTGACAAATCCCCGCTGATCTCGAGGTCAAGGTCACATACTTAGTCCCTTTACAAAACTTAACATCAGAGAAATCGGTTATATCTTCTATTTCCTTGCGCGGATCTGCTTCACATTTCACACATACATTACTCCAATGGACCTGTACCACCCTGTGACAAATTCACGTTCATGCCACCCCCGCTAACCCCAGAGTCAAGCCCACACACTTGGAATATTTTTTACATATTTAGGGGTACCTGGGCCCACGCGGGGGGTATTCCGTAAGCCTCACTTACTGACCAATCTAGTTGGAGGCTGAAGTCATGTGATGAACAGAATCTCAAACTCTTTCCATTTGATATTCTGGAAGTCGTCGTGACGTATCACTAGTCACGTGACCCAATATGTTTTGGGGAAACTCGATACATTTTGCTCTAAAATAGATACATTTTGCTCTAAAATACATCATTTTTATACCAGAATATTTCACATTTAGAACTACGAAAATACTAAAATGGTGATAAGAATATTTTTTAATGACCATTTAACATTATAAATCTGCATCTAAAATTTTATTTAACGATTGGAATTTAGTTGCTTGAAGCGTTCAACAATGATTAAATTATATAGGAAACGGATCAAATTTCCCCTGGGCTCCACGACAGGGGAGATAATTATAACCTGTATGTGCGCGAAATGGACGAAGTCCGACTTCTAGAATGAGATTTATGAAACACCTCCTCAATTTTATGCATCTCGCCAGAGTGCATAAATTGTGCGCGACTCGTTTCATAAATCTCATATCAACTGGAAACTTGTTTGAGATCCTCTATGTATGTGTTCAATAAGGCTTTATGTAATTAATGCATACAGATCCACGGTACGGGAAGCACCGTCAGTTCAAGCGGCGTTTTGTGGGCGCGATTGTCCACGCGGACAAGCTGGAGGCGAGCGAGGCGCACGTGAACGACTATGCCACGTGGAACCTCAACCGACAGATCCACCTGCTCAATGCGGAGGGGATCCCCGCTCGCGACGCCGAGACGATTGACAGGAACTCTGCCTTTCTGCTGTGGACGTGGCAGTTCATCATTGCCACCTACCCCAAGGTACTGTTCCCCCTCTCTCCCCCCACCCCCCAGCCTTTTTTAGCCAATTTGGTGTTGATATATCCACGACCGTCCAACCCTCGCCGATTCCAAGGTCCAGGTCAAATACTTAGTCTTTACAAAACTTAACATCAGAGAAATCGGTTATAACTTATATTTCCTAAGGGTTTATTAAGGGTTTACTATCATGCTGTGACAAATCCATGACTGTCCTACCCCCGTTGATCCGGAGGTCAAGGTCACATACTTAGTCACTCACAAAACTTAACATCAGGGAAATCTGTAATAACTTCATCAAAAATTCTTAATATTTCATGCATGCATTCCACTAAGGCTCTACTATCATGCTGTGATAAATGCATGACCGTCCAACCCCCTGCTGATCCCAAGGTCAAGGTCACGTACTTAGTCTCTTTACAAAATTTAACATCAGAGAAATTGGTTATAACTTCTATTTCCTGGATGAAAAATTCTTAATATTTCACTCATGCATTCCTCTAAGGCCCTACTATTATGCTGTGACAGATGCATGACTGTCTGACCCCCCTCTGATCCCAAGGTCAAGGTCACAGGCCCACACACATGGAAAAAATCTACATATTTAGGGGTACCTGAGCCCACGCGGGGGTATTCCGTAAGCCTCGTCTCAGACTATTTCATATATTTTTACTTCTAGTAGGTCAGTGTGAAAAAATATATATGAAAACACACAATCTGTCTGAACTCCTTGCGAAGGGTTGTAGCAATATTCAAATATAGGTATATAGACATCAGGAGGCCGTTTCACTAAACTTTGTATGACTAAAATGTTCGTAAGTGCAAATTTGACATTAACAATGTTTTCTTGTAAACAATTATTGGATTTACATTTATATGCATTTATATGCAGCCTATGCTCAATAAATGTAAATCCATCAATTGAAATTTCCAGACAATTCTAAACTGCACTTACGAACATTTTAGTCGTACAAAGTTTAGTGAAACGGTCCCCTGATTCAGTTCCACAGACCACTTCACATGTATATTTACTAAGATCATATCGTTAGTGAGGCCAGGCTTGATTTTAACCCATTTCAACACTACAGCCCTCCATATATAGCCGTCTTTGCAACGACTGTAGAACCAGATGACCCGCTCATAATTTTTGACTAGCCTGAAAATCCTTTTCGGACAATTGGATTGGTTGGAAAATTAACATATCAAAATCCATTCCAGTTATTAACCCTTACTACGCTGAATTAAATGTTGTCGTCTGCTGGAAATGTTTTATTTTCAATATTTCTCGACAAAAACCTGGTTTTGACAGCACATGAGAATCGTCTCCAGTGGAGACGATTCTCATGTGCTGTCAAAACCAGTTTTTTGTTAAGAATTAAAGCAAAAATGAAAAGCAGCAGACGGCAATTTCCGTCAACAGCGTATGAAGGGTTAAGGGGTGAATGGGTTAACTATAGTTAGGCCATTAAAAATTGTACTTTGGTTCTCAGACACGGGGTTTGCGGAATGTGAAGCGGGAGGGCCGATTGTTTTTATAATATATTTTGTATTTTTTTGTTTGAAATATTTTGTCTCTAATTTTTGTTTTCAAGTTGCAAATTGCATATACAGCTGATTCTCATTTACTTGAACAGGTAACTCGCCCCGCAGTCCCGAAAAATTTCCTATATAAATCATTAAAATATTTACCTAAAACTCGAACTACGTCAAATTCAAACTCTCGAACCTAAGGTGCGATCCCTAGGGTAGTCGAACAACGTTAATTACTATCAATAACTCGTACATGTAAGTCTGTCGTTGGTTGATTTGTTTGCCCAACGAGGTGTGAATTTCGCGATTGGTGGTTTCTCTGAATTGTTTCCCTTGAGTAATGACAGCCAGGGCCCGGTTGTTCAAAACACCAATTAGCTTAACGGACTGTTAAATCCTTAACGGACTGTTAAATCCTTAACTGAATGGTTAAAATCTCTGTTAAAACAGAGATTTTAACCATTCAGTTACGGATTTAACAGTTCGTTAAGCTAACGGATGTTTTGAACAACCGGGCCGTGGTTACATTAAAACACAAATTTAATAATTAAGTTGTGTTAACCTAGCGTGTCAAGATAACCGTGTCAATACATTAATTTGAACAACAATGAAAGTGATTGGAAATGTTTGCATTCACGACTGACAAATGTTTTGTATATTAAATAATTATACATGTTGTTTATTTGATGTTTCTTTCAGAAGACTTCACAGACGTCAAACAGTGGTGGTATTCCTAGATGAAATCAAATCATTGACTATTATATACTACTGTCTGTTTCACGAAAGCTGCCCAAATTTTACGGCTATATAAACAATTCAAAAACAAGATTTTTTTTGATAATATTAAATTAAAGGAAAAATTAAGAATGAGCCTTCTTTTTATTTCGTGAAATTTGGTCAAATATTGATTTTATTGCGAAAAAACAATTTCCCCATGTTAAATCCCCATAGACAAATCAATTTTTCGCAATAAAATCAATATTTGACCAAATTTCACGAAATAAAAAGAAGGCTCATTCTTAAATTTTCCTTTAATTTAATATTATCGAAAAAAAATATGGTTTTTGAATTGTTTATATGGCCGTAAAATTTGGGCTGCTTTCGTGAAACAGACAATAGTATGTTTCTTTCCCACAAACTACGCCTGACGAACATCTCAAACAAACAAAAATGTTCCATAAAGTTACTATAACCTCTTAAGACGTGAAAAATCACAAGATTTTCATCAGACATGATTGGATTTAACATATTTTTGCATGGTAGTGTTTATGCCCCCCGCAACGAGTTGTGGAGTCAGGTTGTCCGTCCATCTGTGCATCCGCGCACACGAATGGGTACTTGTTGGGTACAAATGCTCATCTGCGTGTTGGGTAAGCGTACAGGGATCTTCTTGGGTAGGATTAGGGTAGTGTTGGGTACTTTTGTTGGGTACTTTTATATAGTAAAAACCCAACAAGTATCCATTCGTAGGAACGTCCGTGCGTCCATCCGTCACTAAACTTAACATCAGAGAAATATTGTTATAACTTCTATTTCCTTCATCTAAAATGCTTAATATTTCACACATCTACCACCCTGTGACAAATTCACGTTCATGCCGTCCCTGCTAAGCCCAGAGTCAAGGTCACAATTTGACACACTTAGAAATTATTTTACATATTTAGGGGTACCGGGGCCCACGCCAGGGGTATTCCGTAAGCCTCGCTTACTGACCAATCTAGTTTTTATTGATCATGTGGCGAATTTACAGTACATATGGCCTTATGTATTCTAGATGCTGCTGCCTGACACGACAGACCGCCTACTGCCCCCAGGCTTAGATGTGCCAGAAAACCAGCTAAAGGTGTGTGGGTACATACACATTTGTATGCCCAGCCGCAATAGTGGAGGGGGCATTTAGTGTTGCCCTTGTCTGTCCGTCAATCTGTTTTCATCTGTCCCATCCGTCACAAGGTTAAAGTTTTTGTTTGAGCTTGTATTAGGTCTACAGCCACCATACTGGCACACTACCAAAAGCCAGTGATGTGCACAGCAATCCACTGTGAATCAAATGACCTTTTTATGACCTCGACCTACAATTGCAATATTTACATAGTTATTTCCCTTTATTAAAGTTTCTGTTTGAACTTGTCTATTTGGAATTTTGTTATTGTGCCTCGTTTACTTACAAAGCTGTAGGTGGGGCATCTGTGTTCTATGAACACATGTTCTAGTTTGCCATTCGTGACATTTGTCACACAAAGTAAATTTTGTCGTCTGCTGTTTTTATGCTCCACCACGATTGTGGAGGGTGCATTTAGTGTTGCCTTTGTCCGTCCGTCACAAAACCTTAACGCTCGGGTAAATGTCTGCTTCATATTTCATACACGCATTGCTCTAATGGTCCTCTACCGCCCTGTGACAAATCCACGTTTGTCACACCCCCGCTAATCCCAGGGTCAAGGTCACATAATTATGTGCGTCAAAAACTTTAATGCTCAGATAAATGTCATATAATTTCCTTTCACGGATCTGCTTCATATTTCATACACGCATTGCTCTAATTGTCCTCTACCGCCCCGTGACAAATCAACGTTTGTACCGCTTCCACTTAGCCCAGGGTCAAGGTCACATACTTGGTGTGTCAAAAACTTTAAATTTAACTCCAGTCAGTCAGTCAGTTAGTCAGTCAGTCAGTCAGGACTTGCAATCCAGAGGTTGTGCATTCAAACCTCGCCTAAGGCATCAAAAAATACTTTCATAGTAGTTCCATCCTACTGGTCTGTCGGATGAGACTTTAAACTGTGGTCCCATCTGTATATGACCTTAGCTGTTGGTGGGACGTTAAACCCTTTCACTTTGACTTGTTCAATATTACAGATAGAGGAGGGACTACGACAGATGCTGCGTCTCGGCTTCTGGAAATATTTCCAGCACCTCGACTTCAAGGACCTGGAGACCATTTACAAGTCAACTGGCTACGGTCGCCGTGTCGAGTTCCTTAGCAACAAGAACAAACTCGTCACATACGCACTGGTATGTAGGTGGGCCATGGTTCAACAAAACCAGAGTATTTTGTTCCTTATCTTTGCTCATTAACCCCTTGCATTTGGAATACACCTTTACGGGTATGAAATTTATTATCCAACCGCCGATAGGCTAGAAGGGATATTGCGTTAGTCCATGTACGTACGTATATTTTTCAATAACTCATGAACAGCTTCACCGATTTTGATAATATTTGGCCACAATGTGTGTCTAGGGATGGTGCATATGTTTTGCATATGACCCATGTTCGACTGCCCAAGATCAAGGTCAATAGCTGTTACTGGGAGGTTAGACACATTCAATTTCAACATGTGAGTGGAGTAATGGGATTTTTCTAATGGACATTTTTTTATGTCACAGGCCCGAGTCTTCTGCCTGTGATGCACACAAACATACACTTAATCGATAGTAATATCACTCATACAATGTGATGATTTCCAGGTGATGCCAAAACGTGTTCTTGAGAAATCTTAGAAATAATGACATGGGCCAATGACAAAATGTAAGTGAAGCATTGTAAGGTTATCAAACTTGCAGGTGATACAAGAGCTCCTGAACAAACAACATAGAGAAGACCAGGGCTTATTAAAGAAAGACGTTCCAGAGTCGCTTCAACGAGAATCAACTCGCTCTACATGTATCCCAGGCCATTGTAACACAATCAAGTAAAGCCTAATTGTGTTCCGGCCATTCCATTGTAAACGCAATCAAGTAAGCCCTATTGGTGATTCCGGTCCAATTGTTAACAACAATCAAGGTCAATGCCTAATTGTTGTCCCGGCCATTGTAAAACATGATCAATGTAAGGCGTTATTGTGCCCGGACATTGGTAAACGCAATCAAGTAAAAGCCTAATTGTGTCCCGGCCATTGTAACACAAAAATCAAGTTAAGCCTAATGTTTTGTCCCGGACATTGGTAACGCAATCAAGTAAGCCTATTTGTGGTTCCGGCTCCATTGTAACAAACCAATCAAGTAATGCCTATTGTGTCCCGGGCCATTGTAACACAAATCAAAGTAAGATCCTATTGTGTCCCCGGCCATTGTAACACAATCAAGTAAGCCTAGTGTGTTCTGGACATTGTAACATTGATCAAGTAAGCATATTGGCGCCCGGCACATTAGTAACGCAAATCGAAGTAAAGCCTATTGGTGTCACCGGCCATTGTAACACAATCAAGTAAAGCCATATTGTTGTCCCGGCCATTGTAACACGATCAAGTAAGCGTTATTGTGCCCCAGACATTTGTAAACGCAATCAAGTTAAGCCTAATTGTGTCTCCCGGCCATTGTAACCACAATTCAAGTAATGCCTATTGTGTCCCGGCCCCCATTTGTAACACAATCAAGTAAGCCTAATTGTGTCACCCGGCCATTGTAACACAATCAAGTAAGAAGCCGAGTTGTGTCCCGGCCAATTGTAACACAATCAATGTAAGCTTATTAGTGTCCCGGGCCATTTGTAACACGATTCAAGTAAGCGGTATTGTGTCCCAGCCATTATAACACAATCAATGTAAGGCCTATTGTGACCCGGCCATTGTTTAGCACGATCAAGTAAGCGTATTGTGCCCTGGCCATTGTAACAAAAACATTTCAAGTAAGCCTATTGTGTCCCAGCCATTTGTAACAAACAAATACAAGTAAGGCCTATTGTTGTCCTGGGCCGTTATGTAACACAATTCAAGTAAGGCCTATTGTGTCCCCAGGCCATTGTTAACACAAATCTAGTAAGCCTTATTGTCTGTTCCAACAAGGTACCAGAAAAATAAAAATAACCTGATTATTAAATAGTTTTCTAATATAAATTTTAAAAAAGGTTAGCAACACGGTGAAAAAAACTCATTTTTTTTTAAATGCGTTTACAAAATGATAAAATTGTTAACATTACCATAGCATTTTGATGTTGAATTTTGAAAAAATTTGAAAAAACAATAACGTTCAGTGGTATCACAGAGGGTTAAAAAGGGTTAAAAAGTTCTTAGCCGTCTGTGAGACGCAACTAATTTGTTGTTCACATAGTTTATTTTCCCCACAAAAAGTCGTCAAATAAAATCGAAGGGTTCCACCCCTTGAACTGCGAAACACTATTTCTGGATTTGGTCCTATTTCTGTAAATGATTTTTTATTATGTCATGTCACTTCTGAGTTTGTTTTCAAAACTAACGGTTAAAATTTGCAGATATTTATTTCAACAAACTATTAATGGGGTCAAACGGACGTTGGAATTGGTTTCAAATTTCATTTCATTTAGATAGATTTATAATCTATGTTAGTTTGGTGTAAGATATTGTCTGGACAATGCTCAGGCAGACGGACAATACAGCGTAAATACCTGTGTATCCGCATTACATTTATTAATATTTTCGGGGGAGGCCTCGATTTTCGATGACTTTTTGTTTGGGTTGGGCGGTGGGGTGACAAAAACTAAGTGGCGTTTACATGTACAACTTTTTCTTTTAACCCGGTAAAACGGCCAATGTGACTGGAAGGATTGTTTGTTTACTCATATTCAAACATGGACCATTGGTATAAACTAAGGTACAGATTTTATATCATTTTATCGGGTTTTTTGAAAAAATGCAATCAGTTTGTACAACGTTGGCTGACCTTTGCCACCTTTAGAAATTTGATACTGAGAAAATGTTGGATTTTATTTTCCGACCACCTGTGGGTCTGTTTCCGTGTTCCATTAAATGTTAAAAGATAAATTGTTAAATGTAATTACTTTTTCAATTACCCACTGATCTTTCAGTTGAGACTTGAAACCGAGGTCCCAACGTCCCTAAAATGATGTTTTAGCTGCTGGGCCACGTAAACCCGTTTCATATTTTCCTCCATTGCATGTCAATAAAATCGGAGGTTGCGAGTTCAAACCTCACCCTAGGCGTTGGAAAAAAATAAAAAAACTTAGCATAGTATTTCCATCCCACTGGACTTCGGAATGTAACTTGAAAACTGACGTCCCGTGCTTAAACCATTACTACATTGAATTAAATGTTTTGTTCGACTGCTTGGAAATGTTTTTGTTTCAATCAATTTTCAATTTCAACAAAAACAACTGGTTTTTGACAGCACATGAGAAATCGTCTCGAGCAGAGACGATTCTTTTTCATGAGCTCGACCAAAAGCAGTTTTTTGTTAAGAATTAAAGCAAAAATGAAAACAAAAAGCAGGGACTGCAATTTCCGGTTCAAAAGGGTTTTTTAAAAGGGTTTAATTAAGTGACCTTAGCTGTTTGACTGGGAACTGCTTAAACCTAAAACGTTTTTTCTTTTTCATTGCAGGTTCACACGGAGAGACTATCCGAGATATCCCTGGAGCTTGTAACGGCAGCTATGCGAAGTTCCTGTCCTTCATCCGCCACCTCTCGAGAATAACAACATTGCCGCAGTTCCCCGACGGATTCTTCGATTGCTCTACCCAACCTCGACGACCTGAGGCGCTGGCTTCAACCACCTCCCACGAAATACCCGGTAATGACCACAATAATGCCAGTGCTCGGATTGGCCTCAAAATATTGCGGCGTACATAACGTGCATGGCATGTGCATTAGCAAGGCTAGGAAACGTGTAGGAATTTGCGAGGCTTGTTTTTTTTCGAGGAACCTCCAACCGTTTCCGAGCCGAGTTCGATAAACTTGATATTTCCAAAAGACGTTAGCCCTGGATTTAATCAGGTAAACATTTTTATGCTTGGAAAAAAAATTACCACCAGATGACGTCCTTACGTCAATGGAACGTCAGTTTTTCCACTATTTGTCGGGTAACCCGAATTGTTTATTTGATCAGGTCAATGCACCTGATACAACAATAAAATTGTTATCAGTCAATACGTAATTTGGTCAATTACAGGCAGGTTACCTGATATTTATTATACAATACCAGGTCCTAGTTTTTGGTGTTGTCGCCTCCCAGGCGACTGCTGGGGGTATTGCTTAAGCCTAAACTTTGTACGACTAAAAATATTAGTAAGTGCAAATTTTAGGAATCGTCTGGATAAATTTCAATCGGAAAGTTATTTACATTTATTGAGCATAGGCTGCATTTGGCAGGCCTATGCACAATTAAATGTATAAATCCAATTAATTGTTTACAAGGAAAAAACATTGTTCATGTGAAAATCTACAGACTAATTCATAATTTTGCACTTACGAACGAAATTTTAGTCGTTACGAAGTTTAGTTGAAAACAGGCCCCTGGTTCATTTGCTTGCTCAAGTTAGGCCTTAATAACTTGAATACGTTTTTTATTAATGTCCGGTCCAAAAAGCCTATCAAAGTTTCTTTAATTTACATGCTACATGTTAATTTTGCTCGACTCGATTTAAAGGTTTATACCTAGTCTCACCTAAAATTAAAATTTTAAATTCGTAACAATCTTTTTATTACCCACTTTTTTAAAAATGAATGGGTATATAAGTTTTTCGTCACAGTTTTCATCCATTTCGTCCATCATTTTTCATGTTAAATAGGATGGAGACCTTGATATTTGGTATGTGGCATTCAATTATGGGGTTGTCTCCGATACGTAAATTGAACTGTCGATTTTTTGGACCCAGAGTCCAGAGTCAATGGATTATCTCCCCCCCATGCCTCAACAGACTGAAAGTGGGATATAGAATGTGATGAGAATTGCAACCATCATGACTTTTTCTTGTTGTTTCAATTTTAAAATGCTAGCATCTTTCATTATTTTATTTTTTTCAGCATCGATCGCGAGCTTGCCGGAAGCTGTACAGCCTGTCCTGACTCCTGGAAACAACAAACCTGGAGGACTTGCCCCCTTGCCCCCGGCTCCTCGCGGAAGCTGCCCAACCTCGCATGTAACTGGAGATAGGCCAACAAACCGCATGGGACCGGGTACCAGACGGTGGTCACCCGGCTCAACCAGCCTCAATCAACCTAGGCCTTGCCCCAAACATGGATGCTCACAGGTTGGCAGAAATAGAACAGCGTTTCCTCATACAGCCTCCGGTCCAGATTCAATCACCCACTGTCCATCGGTCTGTTCCGTCAAGTTCAGGAGGGTCGGGATCAGACGATGGATTTTCCAAAATAATTGGTTTGGCCATGATGAGACAATGTGTCCGCCGTTCAATAAACCCCACATGTCTAAATCCAAAAGTCCAAGGTTCACACTTAAGGGTACTCAAAGGTTAAAAAATGTTCATGAAACCTGTTGCTTCTACCGTATTTTCTTCTGAGCCAATGAATGGCATTATCAAATGATTTGCGACTAAACCAGATGAGATGATGTATCAAGGTTTCAATACCCCACATGTCTACATCCAAGGACAAGGTTCACACTTAGAGTTCAAAGGTAAATTAATGGCATGAGCTTTCATTTCCGGTCGTATATACTTCTAAACCCGTAATGAATAATTTTCAAATGATTTGCTACAAATGGTTTGCCATGGTGAGGACGATGGTGTTTTACATTACAATACCTCGTCTAATGTCCAAGGTCAAGGTCACACTTAGTGGTCAAAAGGTTACAAAAAAAAGTGCAATTAGCATTTCATTTATGCTGTACAGTGGAATCGCCCCTCCAAACCGTGGTGGCCCCCCTCCCCCCTAAACCGGTAATTTCTCGCCTTAAACAGAACAGACCTGATCAAGTTCCGAATTCTCCGCTATATAAACACATTTTTTCTTACTTTTCTACCCCTCTAATCCGGAAACCCCTCTAATTCCGTAATCCAGATGAAAACCATTTTAAGTTCCGAAATGTTATTTCAGCTTTTAAAAACCCCAGAACAAAAAACCAAAACCAACTTTTTATGGTCGCTTCCTGTCATGAGACGCGTTTCCTGTTTAAAATCGTATTTACGAAGGTTTTAAATTACGCTGGCATGCTTTCACAATTTTTTAATTCATTCCTAGAATCAAATTGTGCCGAACTGATTTTCAAGAAACTGGACATAATTATTGGAAAACAATGGATTTGTTTTAACAAATATGCTTTGCAATAATGGTTTATACAACGGTATACAACACACTAGTGGACAGAGTTTTTATGATGAAACAAATTCAATTTCCTTAACTGAAAAATTAAGGAAAATCCCATCTAAACCGAAAATCCCTTCCCCTAAACTAAAACTGGTTCAGACCTGGTCCCCAGGGCGGGTTCGAGGTTTAGAGGTGTTCCACTGTATATCTTTAAAACCATTGAATAAACATTTTTCAAATGATATTTGCCACAAATGTTTGCCATGATGAGACGATGTGTCCCACATTTAAATAACATCACTTACCTACATCCAATTTCAAGGTCACACTTAGAAGTCAAAGGTAAAAAAATGATGCCGTATTTAATTCGACAACCTATGATGAAACTCTTCCGTGATAATTAAACATGTTCATGTGTTAAAGCCGATGTTTAGTTTAAGGGAGGTGTTTTATTTAAAACCCACTCATGTGATATAGTTCTAGGTTAATTCCAGGCATTGAAGTTAGTTTTTGAAAAGATTTTCGACATACAATTAATAATACCAACTTAAAAAGAAAAATGAGGAGTTTTGAATAATTTTTGGCTTAGATGAAAATAAATACTTGGAACTTCGCAATAATTTCATCCAACCAAATGAGTTGGTTCATAGACAACATTGTATAATGATCAACGGATAATGATCTTAAAACCCCTTTGAAACCCGACAGTGGTTTTGTCAACTTCGTGAATTAGATTTTGGTCCAGTAGCCCGATTTCATCAAAATTGCAAATGTAATACCTTATTTCTAGCATAAAGTATGCTTTGAGGGAGACATTTTTTTTTTTTTTTCCAAAAAAAATTTAAAGGATAAATTTAATTTTTTTGGTTTTATTACACTGAATTTATCTTACATTATCACAGCCATTTTGGCTGTCGATTAATGTAATAAATTCAGTATAAAATAATTTCTGCATACCTTGTTAATTCCATCAAATATGTGGCAGTGGGCTTAGTTCTAATATGAAATTAATGCAATTTTTGGAAAACAAATGATTGCTCCCTACTCCCTTAACCTCAAATGTAATACATTTGCTAGATAAGTATTACTTTTGCAATTTCATCCCAACTTGAGTTTGTTTAATGACAACAATTGTATAATGGATCACGGATAATTGATCTCTTTAATCCATTTGAACCCCCGAAAGCCCGCTATAGCGAACAGTGGCAGATCCAGATTAGCCGACTCGTAACTAAGCCGTACCTCGGTCAGGTATCTGCACATTTTTATACCCCCGCCCACCAGAATGGAGAGGGGGGCATATAGTGGTTTTTACCGGCGTCCGAAACGTTACATATTTGTTAACATACGGAAACCTTAAACGCTCACCGGTTAAAAATGGCTTTATAATTTCCTTTACCTGTTTTACCTTGCTCAGATCTGACCTTGACATTTCACACCTACGCATTGCTCCAATGGTCCTCTACCGCCCTGTGACAAATCCACATTCGTACCCCTGCCCCCGCTAAGGCCCAGGGGTCAAGGTCACAGACCATTGGTGGCCGTTCGAACAACCTTAATGTGATGGGTAAATGCCCTTATAATTTCAGTTTTCCTTGCTTCAGATCTTGCCTTCACATGTCACACACGCATTGCTCCAATGGTCCTCTGCCACCCTGTGACAAATCCACATTCGTGCCGCCCCCCGCCAAGCCCAGGGTCAAGGTCACAGACTTGGTGCGTTCGAAACCTTAACGCTGGGTAAATGCCTTATAATTTCTGTTTCCTTGCTCGGATCTGCTTCACATTTCACACACGCATTGCTCCAATGGTCCTCTGCCACCCTGTGACAAATCCACATTCGTGCCGCCCCCGCCAAGCCCAGGTCAAGGTCACAGACTTGGTGCGTTCGACAAACCTTAACGCTGGGTAAATGCCTTATAATTTCTGTTTCCTTGCTCGGATCTGCTTCACATTTCACACACGCATTGCTTCAATGGTCCTCTGCCACCCTGTGACAAATCCACATTCGTCCCGCCCCCGCCAAGCCCAGGGTCAAGGTCACATACTTGGTGCTTCGAAACCTTAACGCTGGGTAAATGCCTTATAATTTCTGTTTCCTTGCTCGGATCTGCTTCACATTTCACACGCGCATTGCTCCAATGGTCCTCTGCCACCCTGTGACAAATCCACATTCAAATATGCCTTGTTTTCTTTGGCTGCCAGCGGGGGCATTCGTGTGCCGACAGGCCACATTTCTAGTTGAAAGTAATTTTCTTATTTTTACAACAAAAACACCACCTTTTCATAAATGGACAAATCTGAAAATCATTTTGTGATGATTGGATTGGTCGGAAAATTAGCATATCACAGTCCATTCCAGTTACTTAGGGGTGAAAGGGTTAATGCACTTGTTTTATAACCGCAATCGCCTGCATGTTTTAGAGCTTCCAGACGACCTTGGTAACCTTGTGAACCTGAAACGGCTCTACCTGCAGAGCAACTGTCTGACATCGCTGCCTGCGTCCTTCGCAAAACTCACCAACCTAGAGGATGTGTACCTGGGTGGGGTGCCGTGGGTGAAAATCAAGTCGAGCAACATGCTCACCTACGATGGATTCCGATACTTCCTCAGTGGCAAGAAGATGGATCGATGGCTCGAGGCAAATGACGAGGTAGGTGGGGGTCGTAAAGTCACCAGGGGTCATGGCTATAACTCTCAATGTTTAGACTTAGACATTATGGAATAATCCAGAGTGAGGGCCAGTGAGGATATTTGTATCAGTCAATCTCTTACAGAACATGCAATATATACTGTAAATGAGGGCTCCAGATAAGGAATTAGTAATTGAGTATTGTCACTCCATCATTTCTGAAACAATTGGGTATTGCAAAATTTTAATTGGTTAAAATAAAATCACACTGCTCTATACATATCAGCAGACAGAAATTATTGAATACCGGTAGTTTGCTTCTAAATGAAAACATGTCTTGGCATTTCATTAGAATTGTCTCCTTGGAGATTCTTATGAAATACCAAGATTTGTTTTCATGGAAAAATAAGAAAAACATGCTACATTTGTGTTCGGTTTATTGTTTTCTGCAGCATGATAAAGGTACCACAATTTTTTATTGCTTTTTGATACTCACTACTTCTGATTTAATTTGGGTTTTTGGCAATTTTAATTGGGTATTTAAGCAAATACGCAGCTTATCTGGAGCCCAGGTAAATGACGTCAAAAGTTGACCAAATTATCATAACAGATGCGTAATTCTTTTCTATGAAATTTTTTCAACTTTTGATGTCATTTACAGAAAATATATTTCATGAAAAATATTGGACATCTTTTTGGGTACAAAATCACATGGCTTGTCTCATATGTATGTTTGCCATTTATCCACCCATGTGTAACCTACCCTGTGACAGCACAACTTACTCACATACAGCAGATAAGATAGATTACATGATATATCGTCATTTATCTACCCATGTCAGTTGTCTTTGGGCGCAGTGTATAATTATACATAATTATCACAGACACAGGGAGCCATTTCAGTAAACTTTGTGCGACTAAAATGTTTGTAAGTGCAAAATTATGTCTGTAAATTGCACATTTACAATGTTTTCTTGTAAACAATTATTGGATTTACATTTATTAGCTCACCTGAGCGAAGCTCATGTGTCCGTCGTCGTCCATCGTCCGTCGTCCGTCGTCGTCGTCCGTGAACATTTTCAAACGTGTTCTCCTCGGTAACCATTGGGCCTATGGTCACCAAACTTCATGGTCATGGTCCTTAGGTAGGGGTATTACAAAATTGTTAAAATGACGTCATTACGTAATCCAAGATGGCCGCCGTCTAAAAATAGCACAAATTCTTAAAAAATCTTCTTCTCAAGAACCGCCAACCGGATTTCGACAAAACTTGGTAGGAATGATCGATGTACATTGCTCTTTCAAAGTTGTTAAAATGGTGACCCTGGGGTTAAAAATGGGCGTGGCCCGTGGGGTCAAATTGGGGTCAAATTTTATTTTTGACTGAATATGGTCATTTCATATATCAAATTGAAGGTATCAATGAGGCGATCACTCTGGTGCATTTTTTGTCGAAATCGGATTGTTATGTCATCCAAGATGCCGCCGAAATGTCAAAAGGTCGTTCTTTATTAGAGATTTCAAAATTCTCCTTCACATGAACCGCTTGGCCCATGGTAGCCAAACTTAAAAGTTATGGTCCATGGGTGAAGCCTTTTCAGATTTGTTAAAATGGAGGTCATCGCTAATCCAAGATGGCCGCCGTCTAAAAATAGCATAAATTCTTAAAAAATCTTCTTCTCATGAACCGCTTGCCGGATTTCGACGAAACTTGGTAGGAATGATCGATGTACATTGCTCTTTCAAAGTTGTTAAAATGGTGACCCCGGGGTCAAAAATGGGCGTGGCCAGTGGGGTCAAATTGGGGTCAAATTGGGGTCAAATTCTATTTTTGACCGAATATGGTCATGTTATATATCAACAAATCGAAGGTATCAATGAGGCGATCACTCTGGTACATTTGTTGTCCAAATCGGATTGTTATGTCATCCAAGATGGCCGCAGAAATGTCAAAAGGTCGTTCTTATTAGGGATTTGAAAATTCTTCTTCACATGAACCCTTGGCCCTTGGTAGCCAAAAACTTAAAAAAAGTTATGGTCCATGGGTTGTGAAGCCTTTTCAGATTTGTTGAAAAGGAGGTCATCCGCTAATCCAAGATGGCCAAGCCGTCCTAAAAATAAGCATAAATTCTTAAAAAATCTTCTTCCTATGAACCGCTAGCCGGATTTCGACGAAACTTGGTAGGAATGATCGATGTACAATTGCTCTTTGAAAGTTGTTAAAATGGTGACCCCGGGGTCAAAAATGGGCGTGGCCCGTGGGGTCAAAATTGGGGTCAAATTTTATTTTTTACTGAATATGGTCATGTCAAATTGAAGGTATCAATGAGGCGATCACTCTGGTGCAATATTTGTCGGAATCGGATGATTATCATCCATGATGGCCACCAAAAGGTCCATTTATTCAAGATTTTTAAACGTCTTTTTCTCAGGAACTACATGGCCGATGCTGGGTGAAGCATTTTCAGATTTTGTAAAATGAGAGTCATCGCTTAATCCAAGATGACCGCCATCTAAAAATAGCACAATGAACTCAATGTCACATTCTCCTCTGGTGTTCATGGAGTCAGGTGAGCGAATTAGGGCCATCATGGCCCTCTTGTTGAGCATAGGCTGCATATGCATATGCAGCCTATGCTTAATAAATGTAAATCCATGAATTGAAATTTCCAGACGATCCTAAATTTGCACTTACGAACATTTTAGTCGTACAAAGTATAGTGAAACGACCCCCTGATGTGTAAACTCCCCTAACAATAAGTTTTATAATTCGCCCTACATTCTATTATAAAGTCAATCGCTGGCCAGTATCACTCTGCACTTATTTAACATATTGCAAGATTTAATCCAAATAACTTACGTTTTACAGATTTAATGACTAATTATTTGACTGGAGATGGAAACTCGATACTCGGATGTGAGACTGCATTATAATCCTGGCTACTATAAGTATGTTATTGTTCACATATTGGATTTTTAAGGAGCTAAATGCTGCGGTTGATGACGCTCCCTCACATTTAATTCCATAAAAGCCCAATATGTGAAAATAACTTGTTTATAATTAGCCAGGTTTATAATGCAGTCTGGTGTAATAATATTTGTTTGTGTGCAAATATCCCCATGAGTTACCTCCCCTGTGACAGGACAAGGAGGAGTTGTTCCACCTGTTTGACGAGAACGGCAATGGCGTCCTGGAGCTGAAGGAACTGGGCAAACTGAACGCCGCCATCTTCAACATCTTCCCCCGCTTTGGCTACAAGGGCAAGGACACACCCGGTAAGGCGGAGTCGTCTATCTTGAACTAAATACAGGGTCATACATGATACTTTTTAGAAGAATTAAACATTATAATGCTAACTTTCATGTTGTTGTCTGGTTTTGATTTGATTTCAATTTGTATTAACAAACACATAGTTTACAGTTGTTTCTGTCAAAATCTTCCGGGTTTATACGTGTACAAAGTGTTGTGCGTTGTGTATCCGTGGAGTTTCCGTTAGTTGCGTTTCAAACCGTGTGTCGTCTACGTGTAATACGTTTTCGGCCATGCGTTGCGTTTCCCCACTCTTGCGCATGCGCGAAAGTCGAACAAACCGTGTTCAACGCATTGAGTTTCAAAAGCGTGTAATCCGTGTACAACGGTTGTAAACATATACAACGGTTGTAAACAACACATTGAGTTTCAAAAGCGTGTAATCCGTGTACAACGGTTGTAAACGTATACAACGGTTGTAAACGTATACAACGCTAAGGTAAACCGTTTAAACCGTTTTAACCGTTCTACATGTACACATCACCGTACAGATGAAACTGTGTTATACGTATAACACGTTTCCACGGGTTTTAACGCATTACCCGTTTTGATATGCCAACCGTGTATCGCGTAGAATGCGCATGCTCAGATCGTTCTTCGTGTGTGTATATATACTTCTAGAGTACGAAACAAGGCCGCCTCGAAGCGATCGGGGCCGAACAGGTATTCGCGTTAAAACGTGTAACCGTTGTACACGTTTCAACGCTTTCATATAGCTACACGCTTCCAGGTAAAGCGTTGTACACGTTTCAACGCTTTCACCTCCTTACATATGTATACGCCAAAGAGTGTTATACGCCTTGAAGCTAAACGTATTACACGCTTTAAAACTAAATGTGTATTACACGTGTACGAACCGTATTATACGTTTAAACAACGTATACAACGCTTTTAAACTAAACGGTTTGACAATGTGTATTACACGTTGTACGAACCGTATTATACGTTTAAACAACGTATACAACGCTACAGCAAACCGTTGTGTTCGCGTTGCGTTCGCGTTGAGTTTGCAAGTGTTGTCTACGGTGGAACAAAAACGCAGACTGCACTGTAGCAGCAATTTTGAATCATTTCCCATGGAAATGATTCAAAAGTGCTGCCAAACCATGTTTTTATGGAGTCAAAAGGCATAATATGTAACATCAGATAACAATTTTCGTTTCCCGCTTTCTAAGAGTTAAGAAAAATAGGACAAATTTGTTCATAATACCCCGTATAAGTGTATTTGGCATGAAGTGGGTTAAACTGCCACTTTATACATGTAACTGATATCTGGTATACATAGAGTTCAACTACCATTTTGAAATACCGGATTTATTTCCCCCGAGACATCTAGAAGTCCGAGTGTGGAGCCCAAGTTTCTTTGTCGGATTTATAGATGTAAATAAATCTGTAGCCTATTTCATCAACATTGCAAAGTATACTTTAGTAGCAAAGTATACTTTGAGGGAGAAATTTTCAATTTTATGATAAATTTATTAATTTTTATTATACTGAATTTATTACATTATCACAGCCAATTTGGCTGTGATAATGTAATAAATTCAGTATAATAATTCTGCATACTTTTAATCATGAAATATATGCATTTGTTAGTTCTATATGAAATAATGCATTTCAGGAAAAATAAATGATTACTCCCTCAAAGTATACTTTGCTAGTAAGGGCTATTCCAGAAAAAAAGAAATGGGGGGGGTTGGGGGGTTGACGGAGGACGATATACTTTTCTGTAGGTGGCGGGGTCAAGCAAAAATGTGTTTACATGGGCCATGGGGTTTGAACGAAATATTTTTCTGTTGGTCATTGGGTACCCAGAATATATTTTTACACAGGTAGTGGGTGTTACCGATTTTTTTAATATGCTGTGGGTGTGGGTATATGCCTATCTTTTTCTGTGGGTGATGGGTGCAAAAAGATAATTGTTTCTATGTAGAACAGAAACAGGGCTACTATTTCCATGTGACGTCACACACCCGCCATTTTGTGAATAACTAATGAGGACGTGTCTCAATCGCGGTTGGTTGTAAGTATTGTAAGGGAAGTAACTCAGAATTACGGACAAGTCGGACCCGGCCATGTCGGACCAAGGTCATGTCGGACCAGACCTTTGGCATGAGTTATGTCGGACATTTTTACGGAAATCATGAAATGTGGTCGGGATGCCGATACACAGTGACATTGACGGAACGGTCTATGGCGGATCAATTTATTTCGGATAGTAAGGGCTATTCACTTTTTAATTGACCCCCCCCCCCCACACCCACAGAATTGAATTATGTCTCATCCCCACAACCAACAGCACTGATATGTAGCTGTTCCCCACTACCAACAACACTTAATTTATGTAAAAACCCCCTACCACCAGTACTGAATTATGTACCATGTCGTTATGCACCGGCGCATCCAGAAATGCGCGGTTTACAGACAACACGATTATTATTTAGATATGATAACTATCGTATTCCCAATCTAAATTTACTGTACATGTAAATACGGTCATAAGCATCCATTGCCAACATATCAGTAAATGGAACGTGTCATTATTACCTTAATAGAAGTAATTAGAAATCGTATCGGTCCCGTTAGTATTCGTTAATTTAAATGACCGGCCTCCGTTTCGCCCTTCGACCAACTCGTCCCATCAGCCACTCAAAATAATATGACAGCCGACACAGGTTACGACAGACCCGGGTGCAGCATATTCGAAACACATTTATCAACAATAACACAAATAAGAATCGTTTTCTAAAATAATGAGAATCGTCTCGCGTTTTCGCGATCTCGCCTTCCGCTTTTGAAAATAAGTTTTGCTCTAACCCAAAAATTGTCTGTCTGTAACTTGGGGCGACTATCACTGCGTTACAGACAGAACATTCGGATTAGTTTTGCTCATGCATGTAGCACGCAATTCCAACACGCATGAAAGATCGCGAAGCAAAAACACGAGATAGCGCGGCAAGGTTGCAAAACGGTACTTGAATATTGATAGATAGAATTTCGCGTTTTCGTCCCCAAAGCTCGAAAACGCGAGATATAGGACACTAAACATTGTCTTAGGAAACGACTTCTCATGTGCTGCAAAAACATGTTTTTATTAATAAATATAACAAATGTGGACACACACATCTATATTTCTATATTGTAACAAAAACATAATTGGACAAAACATGATAATCGTCTTAGGAGACGATTCTAATGTGCTGCCAATACACGTTTATTGAGCAAAACAACAACATATTTTGATACATGTGGTTACTGCACCGCATCGTCGACATATATATATACACAAGATCCCGAAGAGCGAGACCAAATCGCAAGGCGAAAAAGTGAGATTCTATTTTATTAATTCTCGCGTTTTCGCCTGGCTGTCTCGCGTTTTCGCCTCGGCCTTTTCATGATGTCGCCTTCCGCTTTTGGAAATACGTTTGTTCATGTCATTATGTGTGTGTAGAGTTGAAATTGAGTTTTGCGCATGCATTACATGCACGTACGAACGTGGAATGCACTTCGAACTAACATGCTTTATATGCATGTACATACGTAGAACGCAAGTCCAACACGTATGCTGTCTACACATACATGGGCAAATCGTATTTACAAAAGCGGAAGGCGAGATCGAGATCGCAAAAACGCGAGATAAAAAAAAATATACCGCCGTACCCACCCGTCCCAATAATTAGCACATTTGCGACATATCATTTTCGGTCTAGCTGCACACCTGATGGTGTTTACAATCGTCAGTCGGTAATCCAGTTTCACGTGCAAAGTGTGAATGACCTTTAGAATTCAGCGGAAACAAACATACCAAAACCGCACTATGTAGTTGCTCACGTCATCGCATCGTCGATGAATTGATAATCACGCATTAGCTTGTGCATTTTCACATTTGATTTCTTGATAAAAGCAAGATTTGGCAGCACATGAGAATCGTCTCCGAAGACGATTCTCATAGTTTGTCAAAATGTTTTTGTAAAGAAATACCAATGTATTCTTTCCGATGTATCCGATGTTTTAATAAAACATGTTTTGGCAACAGATAAGAATCGTCTCCGACCGAGTTAACCCTAAGTTAACTTTTTTTGTGTGTAATAGTTAAGGGTCACTTATAGACACGTTTAATAAACATTGATGAGTTATTCATATCCCTGTATTCATTTCCCTTCTACGTTGACCACGTGACCTTGAGTTTGGTAAAAATCTGTTAGCGTTTCAAAATTCGGCACAGCCTCAATAACGGTGCTAGCGTTGTGTTCTTTAGCGCAACGTGTAGGGGAAAGAAATCCCTGCAATATGTCCAAATTACTTTCTCTAATTTCGTGTTAGAAAACATAAAAAAATGATGCCGTAAATGTGCTAAAATTTGGGTAAAAGGGGGCTTTTTCAAAACGTCTATCTTATAGCAGGGTTCCCTTGGAGATACAGCGCTGATCTTTGCACACACCCTGCCTCGTTACTAGGGCTACTAATAGGCGAAATGGCGAGGTCCTAGGCAGTTCCAATGGGAAATAGATAGAGAAAAACCGGGAGACTATATCGGAATCGGCTAACCCACTGTCCTTTTTTTTTGAGTTTTTATGCTCATTTTCATTCTACCATATCTCATTGAATCCTACTCCGATTTCTACGAAATTTGCAACTATTTACAGGGGAGATGTTTTTCTTAAAGGAACTTTAATTGGCTTTTGCGATTTGTACGTTTTTCAAAATTTTTGAGGACTTTGAAAATGGCGAAATATCACTTTTTCAACAAATATCGCAACACTTAAGTTTCGGTCCTGATAACTTTGTTATGCCTAAACTGGCACTATAAACGACATGCGGTAACGAAAGCACTCGTTATTGGCAACTACTATGGAAATATGGAGGTCTATATCTCTATACTTGACAAAGTTATTAAGGTCGGTTTGGGAAATTGTTGACATCTAGATCGTCATAGACGCGATTTCCCGGCACTTAGACCACCGGATACAGCATTAAATATATATATAAAAAATAAATATCGGCAAAATCTGAGACGAGGCGGCTGCCTACGGGCCTGGTATGACCTGTAAGCTGGCAGTGTGACGCGCCGTGTGTTCGGCCATAAATGCCCTCCTCGCTGCCTGTGTGCGGCAGATTCGGTCTTAGAAATGTTCCCACGGTGGAGATTTTGCCTCCACACCGGGACGAGTGGGATTTCCACCCAACACGGTGGGACAATTTTTTACGTCCACTCTCCATCTGATCACTGGGTCGGGTGGACGAAGCCAAAAATCGCACTGAGCGTACTGTAGGTACATGTGATGCTGCCGTGTTCTGTCGAAGACACGTCCTTTTGTGTATGTAACAATTTGTCAAAATCGTGAACGACGCATGAAAGTGTTTGTCTTATTCGTCGGTGGCGAAATGGAAGCGAACGAACAACACTTGGTATTCTCTGTCCCAGGTTCGCACCAGGAGCTAGGCTAGTCACATTCATAGCCACATATATGATACATATGTATAAATATTATAAAACAAAAAGAAATTAAAATCTATAGGTGGTGGGATAAGATGGAAATCGAAATATGTAGGTGGTGGGTCGGTAAAGGAAAATCCATATCTGTAGGCAGTGGGGCACAAAATAAATACAAAATGTACTGCGGTGGGGTACGAAGGAAATCAAAATACATAGGCAGTGGGGTAAGAACCAATTACAAATATGTAGGTGGTGGGGGTGAAAAAAAAGTGGAGTCAAACCGCCCCATGTCTTTTTTTATGGAATAGCCCTAAAGTATACTTTGCAATGTTGATGAAATAGGCTACTGGTGTTTAAAATGGTAGTAGAATAAATTGTATATTACATGCTCGTCAAAAAATCTGAAATTTGCTCTTAGATCAGCTTATAACGTTGTCAAAATTGACGATTTTGACGTTAGCGTATGAATTGTTCAAGTTCTTTGCCGGATATGACAAAAGAACCTGACGTGAATTACGTCTCTCGATTGTGATGGGTAATTTAACGATCGGCGTTCATCTTTACCGGAATTCCGACTGAAGACCTGGTTTGGCCTTCACATATGTCTTTGGCATTTTGTATTTGACAATTGAATCTGGTAATACTCCTTATGTGAGTATTACGATTATTCGTAATCCTATTTTAGGGGAAGGGGCCAAGTGACTTTGGTGTGGTATGGACCTGGCATGAGGTCAGGTTATTCTAATTTCAGCACTGAATATATTTGTTCTCGATGTAAATATTTTGTTCTGATTTTTGGGCTGCACGTTAAAATGGGATCGAACCTGTTTGCCTGGCTTCACATGACCTTAGCTGTTGATAGGCCGTTAAACACTAATACACAAACATAAAAAACTTGCGAATGTCTAGGAGGAAATATTTCCTTCAAGAAAAAAAATACCTCCAGAATCATGGTACATCACTGGGTAGCATGTAATATATTATTTTAATAATTTTAAGTTTGAAATGTTAGAGCAAATGTATATTTGTTTGGAAACTTCTCAGACAGTTAAAGTTACATTTTGCTTGGTTTGTATATCATCCACACATCACTAATTCACCGATATATATCAACAAAATAAATACATTGCTTGCAATATGTAGAGCTAGACCACAGGTGGAAGACTCGGACCTATGACACCAAAAAAAATGCCTTATTAAAAAAATCCCATTACCCCAACCACTTGGTCTCGTACAGTACCATATGGTATATATAGCATATATGGTACTGTACGAGACCAAGTGGGTGGGGTAATGGGATTTTTTTAAATAGGCATTTTGTTTTGTGTCATAGGTCCGAGTCTTCCACCTGTGAGCTAGACTGGTTCTAAGTTCAAGACAAGTATGACAGATATCTGAAACCAAAACAAGGGGCCTAGGGGATATGGCATTAGACTTCAATACCGGAGGTTGTCAGTTCAATCCTCACCCTAGGCATGAGAAATACTTACATCATATTTCCATCCAACTGGTCTGTCAGATGAGACTTTAAACTGTAGTCCCGCCTCTATATGACCTTAGCTGTTGCTGGCATGTTAAACCCCATTCACTGTCACTTTGAAACTAAACTTTGTACAACTAAAATGTTTGTAAGTGCAAAATGATGATAGTCTGTAAATTTCACATTAACAATGTTTTCTGGTAAACAATTATTGGATCTACATTTACCTAATGAGCATAGGCTGCATAGAAATGTCCAGACAATCCTAAATTTGCAGTTACGAACATTTTAGTCATACAAAGTTTAGTAAAACGGGCCCCAGTTGACCACATTGTGACAAAGCCCATCAATTATACATTGTGAACCGCAACCATTGGCAGGAGACAGCATCCCGAGTGGGTTTCCGATGGAGATCCTGCTGTGTACGACAATCACGCGACTTGACCTGTCATACCAGGGCTTCGTGACGATCCCCGCGGAAATCGGCAACTTCGTCCACCTCGTAGAGCTGCTACTGAGCCATAACCCCAACCTGCTCAGTATCCCTGCGGAACTCGGACAGCTGAAGACACTGAAACGTACGTTCATGTGCTCAAATTTATACCGTATATATAACCTGGTGAACTAATTTAATAATGCGCGAGTGATTTGGTCCTTATGCTAAACAAATGAGTGAGCATAGCAAACCAAGTTTAGCAGTAGGACCGAATCAAGTAGACAATCAATAATCAGCTCACCTGGTTAAATATACATTTTTGTACATTTAATACATGATTCTTCATAAACACAAAGCGAATCGAGCGTAAAATGTGGCCACAATCTGAACCTGCGCAGTATTCTCACTCAGGTTTGACACATTTATTATCCCCTCGCCAAGACGGGATATAGCGTTAGTCCATTTATGTATGCGCATGCGTTAGTAACACCTTTCACTGTGTAATAACTTATGAACCGCTTCACCGATTTGATAATATTTGGCCACAATGTGTGTCTAGGGATGGTACTTTGTTTTGCATTTGACACACTTCCGACTGCTCACTGAGGACTTATGTTCACCTTGTTTGTAAGGCAAAAATGTTAAAGTTTGTTGTTTTTTTTTTATCAAGGCTGCCAGCGAGGGGATTAGCTTTAGTGATAACAATGCCATTGTTTACTACTGTACTGTGGCAACATGTTTGACCTTGGTACGTGCAGGTGAATCTCAATCAATCAATCAAGCAATCAAGCAATCAAGCAATCAATCAAGCAATCAATCAAGTTAAAGGCATCCTTACAATGTATGTATCACTGTTTCAATGTGGGTGGTTGGTTGGGAGCACGCGACGGGTAATTCAACGATCGCGGTTCATTATTACCATAATTCCGACTGGAGACCTGGGGCCCGTTTCACTAAACTTTGTACGACTAAAATGTTCGTAACTGCAAATTTAGGATCGCCTGGATATTTTAATTAATGGATTTACATTTATTGAGCCTATGCTCAATAAATGTAAATCCAATAGTTGTTTACAAGAAAACATTGTTAATGTGAAATGTACAGACTATCATAATTTTGCACTTACGAACATATTAGTTTAGTGAAACGGGCCCCAGGTTTGGCCCTCACATACATCCTCACATACATGATCAGGATCTGCACTGTTCGCCATTCCATCGATGAAACACCCGTCATGCTTCTAATAGGCAATATAGATCGTTATTAGGCTACTGGAGTGAGCTATTTGATCGGGAGCTACACCAACCAACAAACAAACAAACAAACCAACAAACCAACAAACCAACAAACCAACAAACCAACCAACCAACCAACCAACCAACCAACCAACCAACCCAAACAAACAAACATACAAACCAATCAGCCAACCAACCAAAAACAATCACACCCACCCAATGAACAAACCAATCAACCAACCAACATAGCTACCAGTCTACCTACCAACCAAATATCCACCGACACACAAACCAACCAAAAACCAACCCTCCCACTCAAAATCAACCCGCAATTTGCAGAGCTGGAGTTGGATGGTTGCCCCCTGCTGAAGACCCCGCCCAAGGAGATCCGAGACAAAGGCTTCCAGTCGACCTTCGCCTATCTCAAGAGGCTCCTCAGTGGGGCGTTACTCAGTAAACGCACCAAGCTCATGTTGGTTGGGCTCGGTGGTGCGGGCAAAACAAGGTTTGTCCGCTTTCACTCATTATCCCCTTGTTGATAGGCAAGAGGGGATATAGCGTTAGTCCATGTACTTATGTACATGCGTACGTGTGTGCGTGCGTTAGTAACACCTTTCATTTTTGAATACCTTAGAACCTCTTTACTGATTTTGATAATATTTGCCCACAATGTGTTTCTAGGGATGGTGCTTTGTTTTGCATACGACCCACATACAATCGTGCAAGGTCAAGGTCACAGAGGTCACTGTTCACCTTGTTTGTAAGGATTAGCTTAGTGATAATGATGCTCTTATTTGTTTATAAATCGACTCTTTGTTGGGACAAGGGACCATAGTGTATATATAGTCTTATGACATAAGGTCAACACTCGTGAGCATTTAGGGTAGATTTTGGCAAATATTTTAGTTGCGGGAAAAATAAGGTTTGTCGACTTTCCACTCATTTGCTTATTGATGGGATATTGGTTGGGAGAAGAGGCCTAATGTTTGCATCCAGCACAGTCCCAGTAGCCTATTTCACCAACATTGCAAAGTATACTTTTCTAGCAAAGTATACTTTGAGGGAGAAATTTTCAATTTAAGGATAAATTTTTGATTATACTGAATTTATTACATTATTACATTATTACATTATTACCGTACATTATTACATTATCACAGTCATAAATTCAGTATAATAATTCTGCATATTTTTAATCATCAAATGTATGCAGTCGTTAGTTCTGTATGAAATAATGCATTTCCGTAAAAATAAATGATTACTCCCTGAAAGTATACTTTGCTAGAAAAGTATACTTTGCAATGTTGGTGAAATCGGCTACAGATCAGCCTGTACATCCATGCAGTCTGATCAGGGCCTGCACTGTTAGCTTTGCTGGCTGTCATTCATCTGTTTATGAATGAGACATGCTGTGTGATTTTGTACCTGTGTCTCATGAAATATGTTTATAAAGTGTACGATAGTTTTCGTAAATGACGTCGGAAGTTGATGAAAGTAGCTACTTTCATCAACTTCCGACGTCATTTACGACAAACTATCGTACACTTTATAAACATATTTAGCAAATTGCGGAATTATGTCAATGTTGTCACCTCTCGACGTCGGTTACAGAAAATATCACAGTTTCTGTAAATATAGTTCATGAAAAATTGCACATGTTCTTAGGTACAAAATCTGATCAGGGCCTGCACTGTTGCTATTTGGTCTAACCACTAGTGTTTACAAGGTGGGGGATCACGTGGTTTCCGAACGGCATGACGTCATGTTTTTTAGATGTGTTTACAGTAGATTTCCTTTAATATCTTGCTAATAGAATGATATATTTTTATGAAATATACCGCAGCAAATGTGGTACACATTGCCCTTTATTGTATAGGCGGCTTTAATCTCATAATTATGTCGTTTTGACGAAGATTCGGTTACCGTAAATGAAAATAAAAACTATAGCACGTGAATGTAAGAAATAAACGGTACTCGATTCTTTGTGAAATTATTGTAAAGAACTTTCAGAGCACCCATAAAACACATATGCAATCGCATTTGGTGCGCTAAATATCATCAAAATCCGTCAGTTTGTTAAGAAGATTTTATGAAAATGTACTGTAAAAATGACGTGACAAGATTACTTCACGTCGGAAAATCGAGTTCGGAAACCACGTGATCATACACCTTGGTTTATGCCTACGTCGATGTGCTCATTTGATATTGTATAGCAAAATGTAAGGTAACATTATTTATTCTGATTTGCCACTTTCATAAATAGACATGAAACTGAAAGTTATCAACAAACATCTCGTCTCATTGTTCTTTCCGATGAGACTTAAAACCGAGGTCCCATCCCTAAGTGACCTTAGCTGCTGCTTGAACGTTTAACACTTTCACCTTTCGTTGTATATTCAGCCTGGTACAAGCCCTGATGTCAGACAAGAAGATCGCAGACTTGCAGCACGGGGAGTCCATTACAGATGGTATGTGTAAAAACAGGAAGGTTACATCATTTTTACTGGGTGGCAGGTGCGAGCATGCGATGGGTAATTTAATGATCGGGATTCAGAGCTCCAGATAAGCTGCATATTTGCGTAAATACCCAATTAAAATTGTCAAAAACCCAATTGAAATCAGAAGTAGCGAGTATCAAAAAGCATTAACAAATTTGTGGTACCTTTATCATGCTGCAGAAAACAATAAACAGACCACAAATATAGCATATTTTTCTTATTTTCCACGAAAACACATCTTGGTATTTCATTCTAATGAAATGCCAAAAGATGTTTTCATTTCGAAGCAAACTATTCACTAATTGCTGTCTGTTGATGTGTAAACAGTAGTGCGATTTTATTTCACCCAATTAAAATTTTGAAATACCCAATTGCTTCAGAAATCATGGAGTGAAAATACTCAATTACTAATTCCTTATCTGGAGCCCTGGGATTCATCTTTACCAGTATCCTGGACGGAGACCTGGGGTCCGTTTCACTAAACTTCTTACGCTACAAACTTTCTTACGTCTACGATACTTTTCGTACGAATTTCTTGCGAACTTCTTACGTGCGTTTCACTAACATGTGCGTACGAAATTTCTTAAGTTACGAACTTCTTAAGAATTCTTCAGTATTGGAAATCCATCAAGCCCTTTGAATGTAAACATCACGTCCGACTTTGACAACCAGACGACAGCTGTTAAATCAACTGCCTTAGTCCAGCAAGTTGAAAACCAGGAAAGTGAATTGGACTGACACTGAGTGTCCCATCCACGGCGCCCAGGGTGTTTGGAATCCTGGCCACACAATAAAAGGAAAAGGCCTTTTTTTACAGTTGGCCAGGTCTTATTCCTCGGTTGGAAAACTGATGTTGTCCAGTCGATTATTGATGGCTGAGACAACATCATTAATACACCGAGAAACCGAACTCCTAGAGACACCGTGGATGTCGCCAGCCTCGGAGTAGAACTCACCCTTCGCTAGACAGCGCAGGGTAACCAATGTTTGCAAAGTTTCAAGTGCTCGAGTCTTTGATAATCTCAAATGTGATTTTTATTTGCTTTAGTTTGTACTGTATACTATGCGGGTCATGGAGTTGCCGTATTGGCCATCTTAGTAATGCAATACATCTTGTGGCGTTTTACACATACCACAAATAATTTGACATACCCATAAATACAAGTTTGTGCAATGTCCTATTGGTTGTTTTCATCACACTTATATACAAAGTCTGATTTCCTATTACATTTAGAGGAAGGGCCAAGTGGCTTTGGTTTGGTATGGATGGACCTGGAACCAGATCGGGTTCTAATTTGCAGGGCTGAATATATATTTGTTTCGATGTAAATATTCGTTCTGATTTTGGGACCCTCCCCCCCCCCCACCCCCCCCCCCCCCCCACGAAATGCAACAGGTTGAATATACAGGATCAAACCAGTTGGCCAGGCCCTTATATGACTTAACCTGTTGTATAGCTTTCTGGCATAATATTTATAGCACGATGTTGTCATATATGTCTATAATGTATTGCACCGCATTGTAATACTTTCTCTGTCATATTATTTGCTGTATGTATCAAACGGTCGAAGTGATGAAACTGTAAGATGGCTGTACATACAAAGATGGCGGAGATGGCAACTCGATGTACCATATATAGTATACAGTAACAAAAAAAAATGATATGACAACACATTACATACATATTACTTTTGAAAATATTTAATTCGTGTTTTCACATCCATTTCACCCCTACACCACACTACAATTATAGTGAATCACTCCTCCTTAAACCACATTATATCAGGCTGCATTTGCTGGCTAACTGATCAGAAGGTAAAATTATAGTGAGTAACTACTCCATAAGCCACGTATATTAAGCCCAACCTTATATAAGGCTGCATATGCTGGCCTAACTGATCAGCAGGTACTATGTATAGCGAGTCACTATATATAAGCCACGTTATATCAGGCTGCATTTGCTAAAAGCGCAACTAACCTGAATCAAGGCTGCAGCTACTGTCATCAGCTAACATAATAGTGAGTCACTACTCTATAAGCCACTTATATCTGGGTTGCATTTGCTGGCTAACTGATAAGCAGCTAACGCTAGATAATCCGGTCTGTCTACGCATTAGGGCCCCTATAAGTGATTTGAGAAACTTACAAAAACTTCCAAAAAAAAAACAACAAAAAAACAGACAGATGGACAGACCAACAATAATTAAAAACAAAATAAACAGACGAACGGACGTACGATCAGTAGTGAGGGTAATGTATTACTAAGTAATGCCAAAAATAAACGGACAGACAGACAGACGGAAGTATAGGGTGAAACATATAGGGCGAAATATGCACGGACGATTTTATGGCGATGTTATTCATGAAATACATGTATGGCGGCCGTGTCCGCGTCCACGTCCACCGCAGACACTTCTTGTCCGGAGCATAACTCGAACACCTTTTGGAATATTTTCATGAAACTTCACACATGCATAGACCACGACCCGAAGGTGTGTCGTGCACAAGAATGACAACTCTTGCATAGCTAATTTTTTAGTTATCTCCCTTTTTTGTTTCTCGCACTGATTTCGTGTCTGGAGCATAACTCCACCACCCTTTGGAATATTTTCATGAAACTTCACACATGCATAGACCACGACCCGAAGGTGTGTCGCGCACAAGAATGACAACTCTTGCATAGCTAATTTTTGAGTTATCTCCCTTTTTTGTTTCGCGCACTGATTGACCATAACTTGACCACCCTTTGGAATATTTTTATGAAACTTCTCACATTCAATTAGACCACGAACCGAAGGTGTGTCGTGCACAAGAATGACAACTCTTGCATAACTAATTTTTTAGTTATCTCCCTTTTTTGTTTTCGCGCACTGATTTCCTGTCCGGAGCATAACTCGACACCCTTTGGAATATTTTCATGAAACTTCACATGCATAGACCACGACCCGGAGGTGTGTCGCGCACAAGATGCAACTCTTGCATAGCTAATTTTCGAGTTATCTCCCTTTTTTGTTTTGCGCACTCTACAAACTGGACAATAATGCACGAAGACCCGTTTTCTCGTCTGCTCTGTACACCTTTTCTCGTGTGCTCTGTACACCTTACCTGTAGAGAGAACAATAGAGACTGGGAGAACCATTCACCTGTGCATGTGCTAGCATGTGCAAATGTCCAGTCTTGACCACTCTTGACCACAGGTAATTTATACAGGTAAATTACTACATTGGATATTACATTTCCGTAAACTGTATTGAAAATATTGTGGCATTATGTGGACCTGTGCAGATATATGTAGATAAATATAGGACTATTAAAAAAAAATTCTGGGCTCCAGTAGCAAACATTATTATTTTAAATTTTGAAACTTTTTTTTTCCATTTTTTTTTCATTTTTTTTTTCAAATTCTTTTTCAATTTTTGTCTAGTAGCATAAGGTCGTCAGTGCTATATACAGACTATTATCATGTGCATGTGCTAGCATGTGCAACTGACCACTGACCACTTACAGGTACATGTAATTGTATCCCCCGGACTACCGTCGGGGGATACTATGGATTTGACAGCGCGCCGCGTCCGCGTCCGCGTCCGCGTCCGCGTCCGCGTCCGCGTCCGCGGTCCGCGTCCGCCGTAGACACTTCTTGTCCGGAGCATAACTCGAACACCCTTTGGAATATTTTCATGAAACTTCACACATGCATAGACCACGACCCGAAGGTGTGTCGCGACAAGAATGACAACTCTTGCATAGCTAATTTTTGAGTTATCTCCCCTTTTTTACCTTTTTTGTTTCTCGCACTGATTTCGTGTCCGGAGCATAACTCCACCACCCTTCTGAATAATTTTTCATGAAACTTCACAATGCATAGACCACGACCCACAAGGTGTGTTCACGCACAAGAATGACAACTCTTGCATAGCTAATTTTTCAGTTATCTCCCTTTTTTGTTTCGCGCACTGATTGACCATAACTCGACCACCCTTTGGAATATTTTTATGAAACTTAACACATTCAATTAGACCACGAACCAAAGGTGTGTCGTGCACAAGAATGACAACTCTTGCATAGCTAATTTTTGAGTTATCTCCCTTTTTTATTTTCGCTCACTGATTTCCTGTCCGGAGCATAACTCGACCACCCTTTGGAATATTTTCATGAAACTTCACACATGCATAGACCACGACCCGGAGGTGTGTCGCGCACAAGAATGACAACTCTTGCGTAGCTAATTTTTCAGTTATCTCCCTTTTTTGTTTTGCGCACTCTACAAACTGGACAATAATGCATGAAGACCTGTTTTCTCGTCTGCTCTGTATACCTTTTCTCGTGTGCTCTGTACACCTTACCTGTAGAGAGAATAGAAACTGGGAGAACCATGTGCTAAGCATGGGCTAGCATGTGCAGATGTCCACTGCTTGACCACTGCTTGACCACTGCTGACCTGGTAATTTATACAGGTAAATCACTACATTGGGTACTGTGTTGAAAATATTGTGGCATTTTGTGGACCTCTGCAGATATATGTAGATAAATATAGGACTATTAAAAAAAAATCTGGTCTCCAATAGCAAGCATTATTATTTTTAAACTTTTTTTTGTCTTTTTTTTGCCTTTTTTTTTCATTATTTTTTTTCATTTTTTTTTTCAAATTATTTTTCAATTTGACTGGAAAAAAAATCTGGGCTCCCCAGTAGCAAGCATTATTATTTTTAAACTTTTTTTTTTCCATTTTTTTTTTTTTCATTTTTTTTTTCAAATTATTTTTCAATTTTTGTCCAGTAGCAGAAGGTCGTAAGTGCTATATACAGACTATTCACCTGTACATGTGCTAGCATGTGCAACTGACCACTGACCACTTACAGGTAATTTATACAGGTAAATGATTATATTACATTTCCGTAAACTGTGTTGAAAATATTGTGGCATTATGTGGACCTGTGCAGATATATGTAGATAAATATAGGACTATTAAAAAAAATTCTGGGCTCCAGTAGCAAGCATTATTATTTTTAATTTTTTAACTTTTTTTTCATTTTTTTTTTCAAATTTTTTTTCAATTTTTGTCTAGTAGCATAAGCGTCGTAAGTGCTATATACAGACTATTATCATATAATAAAACAATTATTGACTAGTGAGCCATAGAATATAATCTGATATTCTATGGTTCACTAGTCAATAATTGTATAATATGTTCGGGCCAGTGAAAATTGCTTTCGGGCCCAGGCTCGAGGTCAAGGCGGGACAAGGCGAGGCATCTGATTCCGCGGAATTCTTGTTTACTTATCTCCCTTTGTTGTTTCGTGCTCTGATTTTTGATCCAAAGCATAACTCGAACACGCATATACGCATTGCTCTAATGGTCCTCTACCGCCCTGTGCCAAATCCACGTTCGTTCTGCCCCCGTCAAGCCCAGGGTCAAGGTCACATACTTAGTGCTTCAAAAACATTAACGCTTGGGTAAATATCTTATACTTTCTGTTTTCTTTCATGGATCATGGATCATCTTCATATTTCATATACGCATTGCTCTAATAGTCCTCTACCGCCCTGTGTCAAATCCACGTTCGTCCTGCCCCACCAATCCCAGGGTCAAGGTCACATACTTGGTGCTTCAAAAACTTTAATGCTCAGGTAAATATCTTATAATTTTTATTTCCATTCACGGATCAACTTCATATTTCATATCGCGTTGCTCTAATGGTTGTCTACCGCCCTGTGCCAAATCCACGTTCGTCCTGCCGCCAAGCCCAGGGTCAAGGTCACATACTTAGTGCTTCAAAAACTTTAAGCTCGGGTAAATATCTTATAATTTCTGTTTTCTTTCATGGATCATCTTCATATTTCATATAGCATTGCTCTAATGGTCCTATACCGCCCTGTGCCAAATCCACATTCGTCCTGCCCCCGCCAATCCAGGGTCAAGGTCACATACTTGGTGCTTCAAAAACTTTAATGCTCAGGTAAATATCTTAAAATTTTTCTTTCCATTCACGGATCAACTTCATATTTCATATATGCGTTGCTCTAATGGTCCTACTACCGACCCTGTGCCAAATCCACGTTCGTCCCGCCCCGCCCCCACCAAGCCCAGGGTTAACATCATATACTTAGTGCTTCAAAAACTTTAATGCTCAGGTAAATATCTTATAATTTTTTCTGTTTTCTTTCACGGATCAGCTTCATATTTCATATATGCATTGCTCTAATGGTCCTCTACCGCCCTGTGCCAAATCCACGTTTGTACCTGCCCCCGCCAAGCCCAGGGTGAAGGTCACATACTTGGTGCTTCAAAAACATTTAACGCTCAGGTAAAAGAAAATTTTGACTTGCAATTTGGCCTCATTTATTATCAAAGCGATATGTGGGACATCCGTGTTCTATGAACACATTTTCTAGTTTATTAAACACTTCACACATGCATAGAAGACGACCCAAAGGTGTGTCGCACGTAAGAATGACAACTCTTGCGTCGTTAATTTCTTAGTTATCTCCCTTTGTTGTTTCGTGCACTGATTTCGTGTCTGGAGCATAACTCGAACACCCTTTGGAATATTTTCATGAAACTTCACACATGCATAGACCACGACCCTAAAGGTGTGTCCCGCAAGAATGACAACTCTTGCATCATTAATTCTTTAGTTATCTCCCTTTGTTTTTCCGTCACTGATTTTGTCTCCGGAGCATAACTCGAACACCCTTTTTTCAAACTACTTGTGTATCTGGGGAGGGGGATACACATGCGCTTGTCGACAAGCGTCCATTTCTAGTTTATACAGGTAAATGATTATATTACATGTCCGTAAACTGTTTTGAAAATATTGTGGCAATATGTGAACCTGTGCATATATGATATGTAGATAAATATAGGACTATTAAAAAACATTCTGGGCTCCAGTAGGCAGCATTATTTTTTTATTTTTTTTAAATTTAATTTTTTTTTTTCCATTTTTTTTTTTTACATTCTTTTTCAATTTTTTAACTGACCACTAACTTATTACAGGTAATTTATACAGGTACATTATTACATTTCCGTAAACTGTGTTGACAATATTGTGGCAGTATGTTGACCTGTGCAGATATATGTAGATAAATATGGACTATTAACAAAAATTCTGGGCTCCAGTAGCGAGCATTATTATTTTTTTTTTTTTTTTTTTTTTTTTTTTTTTGTATATTACATTTCCGGTAAACTGTGTTGAAAAAAATATTGTGGCATTATGTGGACCTGTGCAGATATATGTAGATAAATATAGGACTATTAAACACAAATTCTGGGCTCCAGTAGCAAGCATTATTATTTTTAATTTTTAAACTCTTTTTTTCCATTTTTATTTTTCATTTTTTTTTTCAAATTCTTTTTCAATTTTTGTCTAGTAGCATAAGGTCGTAAGTGCTATATACAGACTATTATCATATAATAAAACAATTATTGACTAGTGAGCCATGGAATATAATCTGATATTCTATGGCTCACTAGTCAATAATTGTATAATATGTTCGGGCCAGTTAAAATTGCTTTCGGGCCCAGGCTCGAGGTCAAGGCTGGACAAGGCGAGGCATTTGATTTCCGCGGAATTCTTGATTTTACTTATCTCCCTTTGTTGTTTCGTCTCTGATTTTGTATCCAGAGCATAACTCGAACACCCTTTGGAATATTTTTATGCCCCACCACGATAGTGGAGGGGGCATTTAGTGTTACCCTTGTCCGCACACACGAATGGGTACTTGTTGTAAGCGTACGGGGATCTTATTTGGTAGGGTTAGGGTAGTGTTGGGTACTCTTGTTGGGTATTTTTATAGAGTAAAAACCCAACAAGTATTCATTCGTAGGAACGTGCGTCCCGTCCTCCCGTCGTCCCGTCCGTCCGTCCGTCACAAAACTTTAACGGTAAATGTCTCATAATTTCTTCATCCTTCGACCGATCTCCTTCATATTTCATATACACATTGCTCTAATGGTCCTCTACCGCCCTGTGCCAAATCCACGTTCGTCCTGCCCCCGCCAAGCCCAGGGTTAAGACCACATACTTGGTGCTTCAAAAACTTTAACGCTCGGGTAAATATCTTATAATTTCTGTTTTTCTTTCACGGATCAGCTTCATATTTCACATATGCATTGCTCCTAATGGTCCTCTACCTGCCCTGTGCCAAATCCACGTTCGTCCTGCCCCCGCCAAGCCCAGGGTCAAGGTCACATACTTGGTGCTTCAAAAACTTTAACGCTCAGGTAAAAGAAAATTTTGCTTTAGTAATTTGGCCTCAATTTATTATCAAAACGATATGTGGGGACATCTGTGTTCTATGAACACATTTCTAGTTTATTAAACTTACACATGCATAGAAGACGACCCAAAGGTGTGTCGCACGTAAGAATGACAACTCTTGCGTCGTTAATTTCTTAGTTATCTCCCTTTGTTGTTTCGTGCACTGATTTCGTGTCCGGAGCATAACTCGAACACCCTTTGGAATATTTTCATGAAACTTCACACATGCATAGACCACGACCCTAAAGGTGTGTCACGCAAGAATGACAACTCTTGCATCACTAATTTTTTAGTTCGACAAGCGTCCATTTCTAGTTATGTTTTAGATTTAATGTGTTTAATAGCCAAAAGTTTGTCGGCAGCAAAACGTGGAACAGACAGTAACCATAAATATTGGGACACTCGCTGCTGTGATTGTTTTAGGAAACCCCTATAAAATAGGGTACGGTAATAACCCTAACTAATTGGACATAACTTGTTTTGGGAAACCCCTATAAAATACGGTGTACATTGTTACTGTACATGATAAAAAAGTACAACCATACTAACTGTAAATATTGGGACATTCCTTGCTGTGAGAAACCATATATTACCGTATTAACCCTAAATTTTGGACACCATTTGTTTTGGGAAACCCATATTTAATATGGGTTTCCCAAAACAAATGGTATCCAAATACATTGTTATTGTTGATAAACCTGTACAATCACTAACACTAAACATTTGGACACTCTTTGTTGTGCGAAACTAGATATTTGATTGTGTCCGAATATTTAGTGTTAATACGGTGATCATGACTTTCTGGTTTGGCCAACAGGTATAGACATCCACTCGTGGAAAGTGAAATGGAAGGAAGATGAAATTATCTACAATGTTTGGGATTTCGCTGGACAGACCGTCTACTACAATACTCACCAGGTAATGAATGAGTAACTAGGCATTACAGGCGCGGATCCAGGATTTCGGGTTAGCGGGGGCGTAACTATTTTACAATACTTGACTATATTATGGAACGAGCTATGCTCGTTCTATATTATAGTCAAGTATTGCAAAATAGAGTCGACCAGCGCTAGGGGGGTCCTGGGGCATTCCCCCCTGGAAAATTTTGGAAATCTACATCGCATTTCCTGCATTCTGGCGCATTTTGGAGCAAAAATATTGTTTAGACATGATTTTTGATTGAAAACGTTTAAATTTTGAAACAATAAGAAAACGACCGAAAAATGCATGGAATACATGGCACTTGGCATGAAACGTGCCTTGTAACTTGTAAAAAAGATTACTCGGCAAATTTTAGGGGGGGCGCGCGCCGGGTCCGCCAAACCACCCCCCCCCCCCCTGAATCTGCCCATGCATTATCAGAGCTCCAGTTAAGGTGCGTAATTTGGGAAGAAATTTCTTATTTCTCCATCAAAAATGGCAAGTTGGGAGTGCTTTAGAATCGTCTCAATGAGACGATTCTAAAGGACTCCCAACTTACCACATTTTTGGTGGAGAAATAACAAAATTTCCCATAAAGTTGAACAAATTACGCAGCTTAACTAGAGCTGTGATTATATTTGTAAATCATGGATATGCCCCCGTGGCATGCTGAACTGGAGAAACTCCTACAAACTTTTTGACATAAATGTACACGGACGGGCGGTATGGAACGGCAAGAGCAACGCAATATGCCCCCTTGCTATTGCATGGGGGGCATAATGACTGCTATTGGCCTCACGTAGTCTGATAATGATATTTGTGACATCATGACAGATGCTTCACTGACTGAATGGCAACCAAGAACAATAATGTCATAGTACATGTATATATTTCCCACAAGTCTTTTGGAAGAGACTTTAAAGTGAGATCCTGTCTCTGTCCCTAGCTGTTGCTGGGATTTTAAACCCTCCTGCTTTAATTTTTAGTTTTTCCTGTCGAGTCGAGCTGTGTACCTGTTACTGTGGAACGTGAGACTGGGCTACGAGCACGCCGGCCTCGACTTCTGGCTCAGCTCCATCTCCGTACAGGCCCCAAAGGCTCCCATATTCGTGGTCGGGTCGCACATCGATCAGGTGTATATCTCCTCAATGAATTTTGGGAATTGAGAATCTTACATTGGTCACATACACGCGAGTAGAGCTTGATATAATGATCACAATGACGCTGACTCAGTTCCATTTCCGTGCAGACTAGGAGCAGACATGGCTCTCATATGTTGCTGTGACTGGAGAAATGGTGCTTATGGTTTGCGACCAGTGTATATCCAGCTCAGCCTGTGCATCCACACAGTCTGATCAGGATCTGCACTGTTCGCCATTCCATCAATGAAACACGCGTCATGCGTCTTACAGGTAATATAGATCATTATGAGGCGACAGGAGTGTGATATTTGATCACAGATGTCATAAGCCCCATTTCTTCAATCACAGCCACATGTTTGTTGGTGTCGCACATCGATCAGGTATTTATCACTGCTCCAGATAAGATTTGTATCTAACGAGTATTGTACCACTTGATTTCAAAATCAGCGAGTATTGTATTCTTGCAAATGGCTTTCCGATATGAAAGTGTGAATAAATAGAAAAATAGTTTTTTGTCACAGCCACAGCCACAGCCATCTTGTTTCACAATAAAATTATTGTTTAATGGAATTTCATCAAATACAGAAATATTTTAGGAGGGCGATTTTTTGTTATTGATGGAAAATACTTACATATATATTTATACCCCCCGCAACGAGTTGTGGGGGGGTATACTGGAGTCAGGTTGTCTGTGCGTGCGTCCGTGCGTCCGTGCGTCCGTGCGTCCGTGCGTCCGTAAACTTAACATCAGAGAAATATTGTTATAACTTCTATTTCCTTCATCTAAAATGCTTAATATTTCACACATGCATTCCTGTAAGGCTCTACTACCATGCTGTGCCAAATCCACGACCGTCCAACCCCCGCTGATCTGAAGGTCAAGGTCAAATACTTGGTACAAAACTTAACATCAGAGAAATATTGTTATAACTTTTATTTCCTTCATCTAAAATGCTTGATATTTCACACATGCATTCCTGTAAGGCTCTACTACCATGCTGTGCCAAATCCACGACCGTCCAACCCCCGCTGATCCCATGGTCAAGGTCAAATACTTAGTTTCTTTACAAAACTTAACATCAGAGAAATATTGTTATAACTTTTATTTCCTTCATCTAAAATGCTTGATATTTCACACATGCATTCCTGTAAGGCTCTACTACCATGCTGTGCAAATCCACGACCGTCCAACCCCCGTTGATCCCATGGTCAAGGTCAAATACTTAGTCTCTTTACAAAACTTAAAATCAGAGAAATATTGTTATAACTTCTATTTCCTTCATCTAAAATGCTTAATATTTCACACATGCATTCCTGTAAGGCTCTACTACCATGCTGTGCCAAATCTACGACCGTCCAACCCCCGCTGATCCCAAGGTCAAGGTCAAATACATGGTCTCTTTACAAAACTTAACATCAGAGAAATATGTTATAACTTCAGCTAAAATTTTTAATATTTCATGCATGCATATCCCAGCTGATTCCAAGGTCAAGATCACATACTTAGTCTCTTTACAAAACTTAACATCTGAGAAATCGGGTATAACTTCTATTTCCTTGCTCGGATCTGCTTCACATTCACGTTCGTGCCGCCCCCGCTAAGCCCAGAGTCAAGGTCACAAGCCCACACACTTGGAAAATTTTACATATTTAGGGGTACCTGGGCCCGGGGGTATTCCGTAAGCCTCGCTTACTGACAAATCTAGTTTTAGATGTGTTTAACCCTTTCACCCCTTTAGTAACTGGAATGGGGGTGTTTATGTTCTCAAAACTGTGAAAATTACTTGCAAAAAGTGCAGATCCTGATGAGATGGCTCGTCACGAGCCGGCTCATCTGGATCTACACTGTTTGCCAATACCACTATACAGGTCGGTGGTGTTGAAAGGGTTAATAGTAAAAGTAGGTGGAACGTGGACAGACAGTAGGTGCTCGCCAATGTGATGATACCTCTGCTGTGGTTGCAGGTGAACAAGTCCGAGATCCCGATGCATGAGATGCAGCAACGCTACCCCCAGATCGCCGGCTTCCACTTCATCAGCTCGTTCACCGGCCAGGTAGGTCCACACATGAGACACACCCACCACTACTGTCTGTTTCACGAAACCTGCCCAATTGTATGGCCATATAAACAGTGCCAAAACAGTAATATTTTTGCTAATATTAAATTGTATCAAAATTTAAGAATGAGTCTTCTTTTTATTTCGTGAAATGTGGTCAAATATTGATTTTATTACGATAAATTGATTTCTCTATGGGAATTTAACATAGGGGGAAAAATGTTGGAAATTGCTTCCAAAACCTGGCTAGATAGCTTGGAAATGATTTAACTAAGAAAACAAGTTAAATTTTTTAAATCGGTCCACTATTTCTGAAATTAGAAAAATTTCCCCAAACATGGGGAAATTCTAGTTTCGTAATAAAACAATATTGAACCAAATTTCGCGAAATAAAAAGAAGAGTCATTCTTAAATTTTGATTTAATTTAATATTATCGAAAATAAATATTGTTTTTGCACTGTTTATATAGCCATAAAATTTGGGCAGCTTTCGTGAAACAGACAGTAAGATACATTATGATTGCCCTACTTTCTTGACCAATGAATCAGACTGCCCGTATGCAAAATCCATAAGCCCCATCTAGACACATCCATAAGTGACCTCGACTGTTGACAGGCCATTAAACAGCCGACCAATCCATTGCAGGGTATACCAGATCTGGAGAGCCAGGTGTTTGACGTCACACTACAACAGAAGTACATGGGGGAACACATTCCCGCTGTCTGGCTTACATTCGAGAACAACATCGCTGCGTAAGTGGCCAACTTTTGTGGACATTCAGAAACAATGTTACCGGTACTTGTTTTGTTTTGTCTAGTCACCAACAGCCTGTTAGCAAGCATATTAAATAAATAAATATAGAATACCAGGCTACTGTCTTTTTACGGAGCCCCGCAGGGGACATGGATTTTTTTTATTAATTCGTTCCCACAAAATAACAATTTGTTCCTTCAATTTAACAATTTGTTCCCTCGAATTAACAATTCATTCCCACGATATAACAATTCGTTCCCTCGAATTAACAATTCATTCCCACGAAATGACAATTAGTTTCCTCAATTTAACAATTCGTTCCCACGATATAGCAATTTGTTCCCACGAATTAAGGCTCAATAAATGTAAATAAAATAATTGTTTACAAGAATACATTGTTAATGTGAAATTTACAGACAATCATAATTTTGCACTTACGAACATTTTAGTCGTACAAAGTTTAGTAAAACGGCCCCCAGTTCATCATCAAGCTGCAGGAGAGTACCTGATCAGGAGTTAACGATTTTACCCCTGAATAACTGGAATGGACTGTGATATGTTAATTTTCCGACCAATCCAATTGTCACAAAATGATTTTCAGACTTGTCTATTTATGAAAAGGGGGTGTGTTTTTTTTTCTCTTAAAATATGAAAATTACTTGCTAAAAGTGCAGATCCTAATGAGACGGCTCGTAACGAGCCGGCTCATCTGGATCTACACTGTTAGCAAACACTGCTATATAGGTATGTAGCGTTGAATGGTTTAAGACCTGTTTCTCCAGTCACAGCTCTATATGTGACCTTCAATGTGCCTGGTGGGTGGCAGGTGGGATCATGCGATGGGGTAATTTAACGATCGGGATTCATCCTTACCGGAATCCCGAACGGAGACCTGGTTTGGCCCTCGGGTACGTTTTTGGCATTCTTGTATGTGAGGGTTTAATCTGGTTTTACCCATTGTATGATTAATAAGATTTTACTTTTAAGGGAAGGGGTCAAGTGACATTGGTGTGGTATGGACCTGGCACCAGGTTAGGTTATTCTAATTTCAGCGCTGAATATATATTTATTTCTATGTAAATATTCTGTTCTTATTTTGGGATTTTCTCCCGATGCAGCAGGTAACATGCGGAATCGAACACGTTGGCCCGGCTTTAAATGAGCTTAGCTGTTGATAGGCCTTCAAACACCAATAAATCAATCAATCAATCAACGTGCCTGTATTTCAGTGTGCGGAGTAAGGAGAACATCATTACCTACAGCCATGTGGAGAAGATCGCTAACCTGTCCGGCATATTCGACTCCTCTGAAGTAGGTGGCTTTCTCTTGTGTTACTTTTCCATTCATTTAAGGAAAACCATGGGCTGTTGCATGTACTGTGGTATGAAAAACATTTAGTCTGTTTAAAATGAGTCTAAACACAAACATTAAACAGACAATTATTTTTGTCCTGCCTGCTTTAGCAGAAGCGGGACATAGGCATAGCTTTTCTATCGGTGTCGGCGGCGTCAACATTTCACGGCGGCGTCAACATTTCACGTTAAGTTTTTACGTTTAGCTCAGTTTCCAGAAAGCTATAAGTCCTACAACCTCCATACTTGGTATACATCAACACTGTCGTGTAGCCATCTCACACAGAGGGAGCCCATGTGACCTTGGCCTAGTTTTCATGGTTCATTGACCTACTTTTCACATGCATTCAATGTTAAGTTTTTGCGTTTGGCTATGTTTCTAAAACTTAACGCTCTGGTTAATTCATTGTAACTTCTGTTTCCCTCAATGGAATGCTTTAATATTCCATACATGCATTTGAAACAACATCCGTCATCATTCTACAGAAAGACCATGTTGCCCGCTAACCCCAAGGTCAAGGACTTAGAAAATGTTTTGTTTCGAAAACTTTACTCTTCATTATAACTTCTCTTTCCCTCAATGGTATATTTTTAACAACATCTCACATCATTCTACAGAAAGCCCATGGTGCTCACTAACCCCAAGGTTATGTACCATCAAACTGCGCCAGGCGAGACATTTTGCTCCGCGGAGCTCTTGTTATATCACAGTAAACGCAACTGCCCATGTTTTTTTATTACTTATGTTTACATTGCTTTTACAGATAATTTCAAAAATGTAAATAACCAAATACTGCATTAAAATTAAGAATCAAATTGTTTTATGTCATTATATCGCAATTGTTATAACAGCGACATAGCCGATTAATAGCCTGATGTTGTTGACAACATCGTGTATATTAAGGACATCAAACAAACTTTAACAAATCAACAATGTCACGTGATGTCACATGGGGCTTATGTAATGTACTCGGATAGATGGACTTTCCCATTATGAGTTTATGGACAGTGTAAATATTGATTGTTGTTGAGCATTGACATTTGTACTCATCTTTCAGGGTTTAATAGTTGTGTTCACCAACTATCACACTTACAATAGGACAGAGACATACAAATCATCTCCAATATAGTGGATGGCCCAAATTTACGTTTAGATAGTTCATTTGAAAGTTAAATGAATCTATTGATGGGTCATGATGTTGAAAATTACTGTGTTTATTTTAAAAACAAACATCTATCATTGACCGCCCATTGATAAAATGTACATTACAACATTTGCGACCGGCATCGTGTGATGTGCGTGGCTGAGTGGTCTGTAGCGTCGGACTGCTGATCTTACGGTTGTGGGTTCGAGCCTCACCCTAGGCGTGTGTCGTGTCCTTGAGCAAGACACTTTATCCACACCACTTCAGTCCACCCAGCTGTAAATGAATACCGACTAAAAATACATATACCGAGAAATTGTATTCGATTGTATGTACATGTACTTATGAATAAAATATGATCCTCGAAAGGGGGCATTACAGTATATGAAAATAGATCCAGATCAGACTACCCATGTGTGCTGTCTGATCAGGCCCTACTCTGTTGCCATTCAGTCCCTTAAATAATGTCAAGGGCATTGTCAGAGAAGGTTCGATGGGTTTGTGCCCACTTTTTTGAAGCCAGTAGAATTTCTTTTTATATGAATGAGGTCCGCGATAGCCATTTTCAGTGTATGGATGAGTAGACATTATATTATTCAAATGCCTTATTAACAAAACACAGTCGAGCGACGCCAAACGTATTGCAATATGCTATTTTCAGAAATACGCTTTATAAATCTAGTTGTTGTCCAAACATATACCCATATGCAGCTTTCAGCTTCTGGAAATCAAAAAACTTCCCGGGGCAGTGAAGGAACCGAAATCTGAAAGGGGTCCAGGGGCAACCCCTGGACCCCTTACAGATTTTTGTTGCTTCACAGTTGAAAGTCGAACCCCCTTTTCAAAATTTTGGTGACGCCCATGAGTATTACCAATAATGATTTGATCATAATATTATTTTGTGAATTTGCATGAGGGTCAGTAATTAATTGAAGCAAATATTGTATGGTTCTTTCTCAGCTCATATGTGGCTGTGACTGGAGAAATGGGGCTTATGGTATATGATAACCTGTAGCCTATTTCATCAACATTGCAAAGTATACTTTAGTAACAAAGTATACTTTGAGGGAGAAATTTTAAATTTTATGATAAATTCATTAATTTTTATTATACTGAATTTATTACATTATCACAGCCAATTTGGCTGTGATAATGTAATAAATTCAGTATAATAATTCTGCATACTTTTAATCATGAAATACATGCATTTGTTAGTTCTATATGAAATAATGCATTTCAGGAAAAATAAATGATTACTCCCTCAAAGTATACTTTGCTAGTAAAGTATACTTTGCAATGTTGATGAAATAGGCTACTGATCACATAACACATGCGTGTTGCCAGATAGCGATCTATAATTTCTTGATGCACAGGCTGATCTGGATCTACAATGTTCGCAAAACCCATAAGCCCCATTTCTCCAGACACAGCCACATATATTTCTGTTTGTTGTGCTATGGACCTGGCACCAAGTCATGTTATTCTAATTTCAGGGTTGAATATATTTTTGTTCGATATAAATATTCCGTTCTGATTTTGGGATTTTCCTCCCAATGCAGCATGTTGAATACGGGATCGAACACATTGGCCCAGCCTTAAATGACCTTACCTGTTGATAGGCCATTAAACAACCAATCAATGTTTGTTTTGGCAGATTTTCCAGGCTGTCCAGTTCCTGCATGACCTTGGCAGTGTGCAGCACTTCACAAACGACTACCTGAAGGCCAAGGTCGTCATCAACCCCCAGTGGATCGTCGACGTGATGGCCTGTGTCGTCTCCGTGAAAACCAAGGTCATCAAGGTCGGTGCACAGGTTTGGTGAATATGTTGGTGACTATTGAATATAATTGGGCCATCCTGCTCTGTCTTACTGTACTGTGTCTACTGTCTGTTCCACATTTTGCTGCCTACAAACTTTTGGCTATTAAACACATTAAATCTTAAACATATTTAAATGTAATTACTTTTTCATCAATAACAAAAAAGTCACCCTCCCCATCAAATATTGATTTCATTTGCGAAAAAAAATAAATTTAAGGGGGATAAAAATAGATTTTTAAAAATATTTTTTGTATTTATGGACCGAGTTTCAAAATATGACTTGTTTTCTTAGTTACATAATTTCCAAGCTATCTCACCAGGTTTCAATTTCCAAATGTTTTTGTTTTTCTACCCACACCGTCACTCTTCACCTCCTTTTTGCCCCATGTTAAATTCCCATAGGAAAATCGTTTTATCACACTAAAATTAATATTCGATGGAATTTCATGAAATAATTTGTTTTGGGTAGGGTGACTTTTTTTGTTAGTGATGAAAAAGTACTTGCATTTAAATATTTCTGGGATTTAATGTGTTTAATAGCCAAAAGTTAGTCGGCAGCAAAACGTGGAACAGACAGTAGATGATGTGAAAATTTGAAATTCGGAAGTGAATGAAGATCTTAGCTGTGACAATTAACTCTTTCAACCCTGGAACTATTCCATTAATGACAAAATGTGGATTTTTTTAGAGGTGAATTATACTTGCAAAAAATGCAGATCCTCATGAGACGGCTGTCACGAGCAGGCTAATCTGGATCTACCCTGTTTGCCAATACCACTATATACAGGTCTGTGGTGTTAAATTCGGAACCTTAGAGAATAGAGAAATGGAAATTACTGCATATGTAACCAGTGTAGACAGCGGTATACCATATTAAGTCCCGTTTTTTTAAAAGAAAGTAATAAAGTGAATGGGTTTCACGTTCGTGAAACCCATTCACTTTATTACTTTCTTTTAAAAAAACGATACATAATATGGTATACCGCTGTCTTTATTGTTCTCGGGTTATCTCTGCACCCTAAGTCCGATTGACTTGAAACTTTATATACAAATGTACTTGTTTATCTCGGTCTATATTTTCATTCCATGGCCCACCCACGTGGCTGATATGAAGGTCAAGGTCGGTATATCCATCACTTTTACTGATTTCTTTTCTCCATGGAATTATTCCCCCTTGTATACTGACAGTAAATGGCATCGCTATAATGCATTGTTACCAGGCAGGTACCAATTACCGACGTTATCATGACAGCTTGATAGAGACGAGAAAATTGCCGGTTCTTTATAACGGCAGATTCGTTATAATGGCACATTCGTCTCTTACAAACTATGCCATTGTAACGAATTCTGATTGTATTGTCACCTTAATCACTGTTATCCACCTTGGCCCTAAATGATCTTACCTGTTGCTGGGAAATTAAACCCATTCGTTTTCCGTCGGCAGGAGGGTCGGCTGCACCATCACGACATCTCGGAGATCTGGTCAGACTACCCCAAACAGCTGCACAACTGGCTTCTAAAACTGACTGAGGCATTCGATCTCACGTTCCCGCTCACCAATCAGGCAGTGAACCTCGTACCGTGCTTACTACCTGAGAAGAAGCCAGAGGTATGGTGGGAAATTTATCACATTTGAGCTGAGAGAACGAAAGGGACCTTGCAAGCCCTGCATGCTGAATCAAACCATGTCTTTCTATTAGTCAATCATGTAGTCACACTATCAATTAGTCGTATAATAAGTCGGTCACACTATCAATTAGTCATGTAATAAGTCAGTAACACTATCAATTAGTCACGTAATAAGTTTAACTCACACTATCAAATTAGTCATTAATAAATGCAGTCCACAACTATCAATTAGTCATTGAAGTTGATCACACTATTCAAATAGATCATATAATATGTCAGTCACACTATCAATTAGTCATGTAATAAGTTTATCACACTATCAAATAGTCATGTAATAAGTCAGTCACACTATCAATTAGTCATGTAATAAGTTGATCACACTATCAAATAGTCATATAATAAGTCAGTCGCACTATCAATTAGTTGTGTAATAAGTCAGTCACGATATCAATTAGTCATATAATAAGTCAGTCACACTATAAATTAGTCATGTAATAAGTCAGTCACGCTATCAATTAGTCATGTAATAAGTCAGTCACACTATCAATTAGTCATGTAATAAGTCAGTCACACTATCAATTATTAATGTAATAAGTCAGTCACACTATCAATTAGTCATGTAATAAGTCAGTCACACTATCAATTAGTAATGTAATACGTCGGTCACACTATCAAATAGTCATATAATAAGTTTGTCACACTATCAATTAGTCATGTAATAAGTTGATCACACTATCAATTAGTCATATAATAAGTCAGTGTGACACTATCAATTAGATTAGTCATGTAATAAGTCAGTGACACTATCAATTAGTCATGTAATACGTTGATCACACTATCAATTAGTCATATAATAAGTCAGTCACACTATCAATTAGATTAGTCATGTAATAAGTCTGTCACACTATCAATTAGTCATGTAATAAGTTGATCACACTATCAAATAGTCATATAATAAGTTGATCACACTATCAATTAGTCATTTAATAAGTTGATCACACTATCAATTAGTCATATAATAAGTCAGTCACACTATCAATTAGATTAGTCATGTAATAAGTCAGTGACACTATCCATTAGTCATATAATAAGCTAGTCGCACTATCAATTATTCATGTAATAAGTCAGTCACACTATCAATTAGTCATATAATAAGTCAGTCACACTATCAATTAGTTATGTAATAAGGCAGTCACACTATCACTGAGTCATGTAGTAAGTTGATCACACTATCAATTAGTCATATAATAAGCTACAGTGCAGTCTGCGTTTTTGTTCCACCGTAGACAACACTTGCAAACTCAACGCGAACGCAACGGTTTGCTGTAGCGTTGTATACGTTGTTTAAACGTATGTTGTATACGTTGTTTAAACGTATAATACGTTTCGTACACGTGTAATACACATTGTCAAACCGTTTAGTTTAAAAGCGTTGTATACGTTGTTTAAACGTATAATACGGTTCGTACACGTGTAATACACATTGTCAAACCGTTTAGTTTAAAAGAGTTGTATATGTTGTTTAAACGTATAATACGGTTCGTACACTTGTAATACACATTGTCACCCCGTTTTAAAGCGTGTAATAGGTTTAGCTTCAAGGCGTATAACACGCTTTGGCGTATACATATGTAGCGAGGTGAAAGCGTTGAAATGTGTACAACGCTTTACCTGGAAGCGTGTAGCTATATGAAAGCGTTGAAACGTGTACAACGGTTACACGTTTTAACGCGAATACCTGTTCGGCCCCGATCGCTTCGAGGCGGCCTTGTTTCGTCCCTTTTAAAATATCGCGAATACATGTACCTGTTCGGCCCGGATCGTTTACATGCGGATCGTTTCGCACCTACATGTACCACCATTCCGCACATGCGAATTATTGTAAGGCAGACTCATTTTGCCCCTGATATGGAAAATGAATTATACGGGTGTAAACAACAATACATTGCAGCTCCATTATAACGCGATGGTCGGGGTACGTTGTATAGTGCTCGCGATAGACAGACGCTTATTACAATGTATAATGCTCGCGATCAACAGGCGCTTAAAAGGATTAATTGATAATAAATAATGGTCACGTGGTCCTGCCTATTCATGCGGACGATTAGCTGTTGATACATGCATAATCCCACCGAAAATTCCGCATGAACTCTGAATTTTGTGTCAACTTTTCAACACCATTTACGGAAAATATTTTCGAAATCAATATCGCCGAAATATGGCGACAGATCTGCGTATAATCCAGTGTTTTTTTTAATCCATTCCTTTCGGAATACACATTTACGGGTATGAAATTATTAAATAATTTATTTTTATTTTTGTTATTTCTCAATGAAAGTATACGTTGTGACCACTCATTTGAACCGTCTCGACGAGACGGTTTAAATGGTGCTCGCGGCATATACTTCTGAGTGCATAGAAGGAAAATATTTTCCCGCAAACATAATCGTATCCTCAGCATGAAATGGGTTACTGCATGATTGCCCCATGAGTCACACGTTCGCGACGTCTGCAGAACATCAAAAGGCGTGTTGACCAATCAGTAACATTTCAAAACATAGCCTAAAGGAGTGCATGTGGTCACGACGCATTTCTCGTGCTGAATGATGTCATGCAATAAGCACGGCTTAGTGTTATCGATTTTTTTGCACAAAGCAACACACATCTCGTCTGTGTAATATCACAGGTTGAAGTAACGGACCGAGGTCTATAAATACATTAAATATGCCTAAAAGCTTCAATGAATGAAGAAAAAAAATTTTTTTTTTTTTATTTGACACCCTCCATATAAAAAATCACTTTTTCTTCTTCATTCATTGATGCTTTTAGGCATATTTAATGTATTTATAGACCTCAGAAATGGCGAGTCTATGAACTCTCGTATCTTTACGCTGAAGCCAGTCTATTTCTGTCACTAATCCGCTATACACCTGTCCCACGCGTGTGTTAAGAAAAATCGATATTTGAAGAAACTGAATACACAGCGCGCTGCACACTGGTTTAACACGGATATGGCCCGCGGATATGTGTCATAAATTACTTGGTGGTCAAAACCGGTCAGTTTACAAGGATTATAGCGAAATAGCAGCCGACTGGCAATTTTTCTCGGACCGATTTTTAAGACTAGTTTTCAAATCTCAATCGGTCTGAGAGTTCAAAAATCGGTCCAGAACCAGAAAACTGAAAATTTTAGAAGCCCTGCTGAGTCTAGAAATATATATACACACACGAAGAACGATCTGAGCATGCGCATTCTACGCGATACACGGTTGGCATACCAAAACGTGTAATGCGTTAAAACCCGTGGAAACGTGTTATACGTATAACACGGTTTCATCTGTACGGAGCTGTGTACATGTAGAAGCGTATAACCGTTCGTCAAATAAAGCGTTAAATCGTTTAAACGGTTAACCTTAGCATTGTACATGTATACGTTTACAACCGTTGTATACGTTTACAACCGTTGTACACGGATTACACGCTTTTGAAACTCAATGCGTTGTTTACAACCGTTGTATACGTTTACAACCGTTGTACACGGATTACACACTTTTGAAACTCAATACGTTGAACACGGTTTGTTTGACTTTCGCGCATGCGCAATAGTGGAGAAACGCAACGCATGGCCGAAAACGTATTACACGTAGACGACACACGGTTTGAAACGCAACTAACGGAAACTCCACGGGTACGCAATGCACAACACTTTGTACACGTATAAACCCGGAACATTTTGACAGAAACGACTGTAGTCACACTATCAATTAGTCATATAATAAGTCAGTCACACTATCAATCAGTCATGTAATAAGTCAGTCACACTATCAATTGGTCTAATAATCAATCAGTCACTTCATCAGTCAGTCAGTCATTTCAGCAGTCATTTCATCAATCAACCCTTGTATTTTAAACCATTAACAGCCCTTCCAGCGGTCCTATAATTCCTATATTTTTCAGACTTTTTCAAAATGTCCTATAATATCCTATATTTTGGGCAAAATTCCTATAATTCCTATATATTTTTTGGGTAACAAAAGGTTGCTTTTTCTTTGGTTAAAATAGAACTTTTTTGTTAAATTTGTTGCACTAAATTCATCATGCAATTTAAAGGACATCCATAAGTATTTATTAATGTGATGTTGACATCATTTCAACAAAATTAATTTATGTAGTACCATGATGTGTGCCAATTCATTCTTAATTGTTTTTCAAAAATCCCTTTTTTAATGTAATAAGTTAAGGTAAATGACTTATTTGCACAAATAAATGATTTGTGGTGGAACGCGGCTGGCTAGAAGGGGTGTTGGGAGGCCAGATATAGTGTCCTATATTTTTTTGAACTATTTTTTTTTTCTCTGTGCTGGAAGGGCTGCATTAAGTAGTTCAATCCCATCAACTTCTGATTGGGGATTTTGCCCCCAATGCAGCAGGTTAAATGCGGGATTGAGCCCGTTGTTCTAGCTGTTGATAGGCCGTTCAACACCAATAAACAAAACTCATCAACCATTGGCGTCGTATTACAGTTTGTATTCCCAGAGCTGGAGCGCGGCTCAGATATCCGGGAGAACAAAATGGTCTACAAGTTTGACTACCTGCCCGCCGGACTGTTCAACAGGGGACAGGTATTGAATCCAGTCACTTACTTTCTTAACTTTGGCTTTGCTTAAGCAGTATCTATTCATAAACATTACCCATTTACACATCAGTAGCCTATTTCACCAACATTGCAAAGTATACTTATCTAGCAAAGTATACTTTGAGGGAGAAATTTTCAATTTAAGGATAATTTTTTTAATCACAGCCATTTTGGCTGTGATAATGTTATAAATTCAGTATAATAATTCTGCATACTTTTAATCATCTAATCTCAAATTTGATGAAATCGGCTACAGGAGGCAAGGAAATGCCTCATTGGACACGATAAGATGGCTACGGCCATCTAGTTTTGTCACTAAACAAGCTGATTAATTGCTACACTGTTGCAAAATTTCTATAACATTCCGATAGTTTGGTAAAAAGTTATTCAGAATATAGTCAAAATGTGAAAATTCCTCAGGCCCTGCTGATGGAATAGCTGTCTTATTTACTAAATTATCTGTTCAGCTAAGAAACTAACCTGTCATGTTGTCACTGGATAGTTCTGACCCAGTATGCTGTTCGCCATTTTTGTCTCGCCCGGGCGGAAAGCGAGACATAGGTTTTGCTTTTCCGGAGTCGTCGGCGTCAGCGGCGGCGTCATCATTCAATGTTAAGTTTTCGTGTTACGGTCATTACTTCAACACCTTATCAGCTACAGTCATCAAACTTTATACATCCCTTTACTATGATATGCAGATGAATATAGGACTATTTTTTTTTTTCTCGGTCCCCAGGTTCAAGGTCAAACTCTATGTTTTTAATGCTTTCAATGTTAAGTTTTTGTGTTACGATCATTACACCTTATCAGCTACAGTCATCAAACTTTATACATACCTTTACTATGATATGTAGATGAATATACGACTATTAAATCTGTTTTTCTTGGGCCTAGGGTCAAGGTCAAGGCGGAACAAGGCGAGACATTTGATTCTGCGGAATTCTTGTTGTTTACACTACCAACTGCGCAGCATTAGCATAAAAAAATGTGACGTTGCAAACACGCATGTGATATCATACATCACACAATTTATGTCACTTACTGTCGTCAGAACGGTATGACATTTTACCTGCACAGACTTCTTTGAAGTTTGTTGAATATTCAGGAAATCGTTACTGAATATCGGAATTTTAATGACATTTAAATTTGTTTGGAAAGCCTTAAGTGCGCAGAATTAGCAGACACCATTGTACATAATATTTTGTTTTGCAGGTGCGACTGCATCAGCTGTCGGACAGTGCTCTGGTTTGGAAAAAAGGCTCCTTTCTGAAGAAAAACGTTCATATTGCCCTCCTAGAACAGACCAGGTATATATAGAGTTTATTCAACTACCATTTTGAAATACTGGATTTATTTCCCGAGACATCTGGAAATCCGACAAAGAAATGAGTGCTTTGCACTCATTTCTTTGTCGGATTTACAAAAAATCCGGTATTTCAAAATTGTAGTGAAATAAATTGTACCGGTATATTACTTGCTCTTCGAAAAATGTGAAATTTGCTCTTAGACCAGCTTATAACGATTTTGACATAAGCGTATGAATTGTTTCTTCGCCAGAAATGACGTCAAAACGTGACGTCCATTACGTCTCGCGAACGTCTAGGAGGAAATATTTCCTTCAAGGAAATAAATCCCTCGACGTTAAATTACTGGGTAGCATGAAGTATATGATGTTATTGTGCTGCTCTGGAGGTCTGTTTGATCAACATTGCAAAGTATTCTTTAGTAGCAAAGTATACTTTGAGGGAGAAATTTTCAATTTTATGATAAATTTATTAATTTTTAGCCAGGTTTTTTGAGAAAAAAATGCAGGCTATTGGATTGGCGAAAGCCGGGCGGAGCGGGCGGGCGGGCGGGCGGGCGGGCCGGGCGGGCGGCGTCCACAATGAATGTTAAGTTTTCGTGTTTGAGTCCATTTCTTTGTTACTGTACCACCTAGGACCACCAAACTTTCACAGCTTCATAATCAAGGGGTGCCCACCACATATCACTATCCAACATGTTACTTTTTTTTTAACTTGACCCATTTTTTCCGCGCAATCGACTTAGCCATTTTCAATGTTAAGTTTTCGCGTTTTCAATGTTAAGTTTTCGTGTTTAAGTCCATTTCTTTGGTACTGTACCACCTAGGACCACCAAACTTTCACAGCTTCATAATCAAGGGGTGCCCACCACATATCACTATCCAACATGTTACTTTTTTTTTTAACTTGACCCATTTTTTCCACGCTGTCGACTTACCCATTTTCAATGTTAACTTTTCGCGTTTACAATGTTAAGTTTTCGTGTTTAAATCCATTTCTTTGGTACTGTACCACCTAGGACCACCAAACTTTCACAGCTTCATAACCAAGGGGTGCCTACCACATACAACTATCCAACATGTGACCATTGTTTTGCCTTCACCTATTATTTCTACGTAATTGACTTAGCCATTTTCAACGTTAACTTTTTAACGTACGTCTGGTTAAATTTTTTGGTTAAAACTTTTTTGTTATACTATATCTCTGCAACTGCTTCGCCCATTACCTTGAAACTTCACATGGGTGTTTATCATCGTCCATATTTTCACTCTAACCCCCAACCGTGCGGCAGCCCCTGTGCGCAATGTCAAGGTCAAATTACTTTGATTTTTTTTTTTTTTTCGTGTACTATATCTCTGCAACTGCTTCACCCATTACCTTGATACTTCACATGGGTGTTTATCATCATTGTCGCACCCGCTTGCGGAAAGCGCGATATCGTCGGCATTTTGGCATATGTCCGTCCGTACGTCCGTGTGTCCGGTTAAAGTTTTTTCGTTAAAGTTTTTCCATCTACTATATCATTTTTTTATTTTTTTTTTAGTGTCCCATGCCTCGCCCCAAGGCACGACATGCAGGCCACGGCCATCTAGTCTACAAAAAGTGGGTATAATTATGTTATCCAAGTGTCCATGCTTGGAAAAAACCTGGCCTTCGTGGCTTTGCCTTGTTTCTTGTTATTATACTGAATTTATTACATTATCACAGCCAATTTGGCTGTGATAATGTAATAAATTCAGTATAATAATTCTGCACACTTTTAATCATGAAATATATGCATTTGTTAGTTCTATATGAAATAATGCATTTCTGGAAAAATAAATGATTACTCCCTCAAAGTATACTTTGGTAGTAAAGTATACTTTGCAATGTTGATGAAATCGGCTACTGGAGGTCTGTTTCTTTATAATATCATAAGTCAGTGAATAAAAATAATGTTATTGAGAAATGAAAGGTGTTACTAATGTATGTGCATTGCATACGCACATACTCATGTTCATGGACTAACGCTATATCCCCTCTTGCCTATTAGTGAGGGGATAACCAGCTGTGTAATCTCTATGTATCCACTCATCTGCATCTGTAACCAGTGAACCATTAATTAATGGAATCACCCGCCACTTGTACTTCCAGGGATTCCGAGCTGGTGGTCACGGTCCAGGGGCCGCGGCCAGAAAACATCCTATTCCTCGTGCATGAGGTGTTCGAGGGTCTGATCGCGGAGTCGTTCAATGGAGTGATGTACGATTTCAGTCTGCCCTGTCCGGACTGCGCCAGAATGGTGAGTACTGGGCCATGGAAGGAAAACATTGGTACCGATCCCTCTGTTACAAAACATTCTCAGCATGTACCACATCTAACATTTACTATTATTTTCTTCTTCATCTAAATTTACTGGCCCTAAATGATACTCTTTTGTGCTGGCACCATTCCATTCCATTCTGAGCGTATACTCTGTTTCCAATCTGGAAATCAGGAATGACCAAGACTGAGTCTTGGCCAATCCAACAGCCTGATTTCGAGTCATATCTGTCATATGTATTTATCTTGATGTAAATATTCCGTTCTGATTTTGGAATTTTTTCCCCAGTGCAGCAGGTTGAATGAAGGATCGAACCCGTTGGCCCAGCTTTAAATGACCTTAGCGGTTGATAGGCCGTTAAACACCATTAAACAAACAAACAAACATATCTTGTGACAGAGCAAAATCTCCTGCTTTTTCACCATTTCTCCTGCCATTCTTTATGATTAAATGTTTTATTTACACTTTTCAATACATGCAAATCTCCTGCTTTTTCAACATTTCTCAATTTTCATCTCCTGATTTTGTAAAATCTTAAAAATCATTTCTGAATCAAATTTTATGCCATTTCTCGGCCAATTTCAAGCAATTTAAGTATGTCTCATTGCCATTTCCTTGGTTACAAAACTTGGCATGCACTTGAAATTTGATCTCTACTAAACTTTTCTATGCTCTAAACTTGAAAACAGTGTTACGGTTTTGAAACACTCCGAGTTCTAAATTTGAAATTAGGTTTTACGGTTATGCAACTTTCTTGTAATTTTCTTGAAAATATTACATGTAGTTTGATTGGCTGAGATTGACAAATTCAGTCTCGAAGACAAACTTCCTATGATTCAGATTGGAGTATGTGCTCAGAAAGTTTTATAACCATAGCAACGTAGTCGCAGATCAGCCTATGCATCCATGTTGTTTAATCATTATTGAGTTAGTTATATAGTCCTGATTCCTCTAACAAATTGTAGCATGCTACAGTCGAACCTCCCCGAACGGCCACCTCTCTACAACAACACCCTCTCTGTAACAGCCGCTATTTTATATCTCAAATGGATGATTTCCTCTATATCGAACCCTTAGACTGCTGAACAAGAAAATTGTTGTCTGCTGTTGCTTTTGCCTTCTTTCTCAATAAAAACATGTTTTGACAGCACATTAGAATCATTTCCATTGGAAATGATTCTAAAATGCTGTCAAAGCATGTATTTGATGAGAAATATTGAAGAAAATAAATATACAGCAGACGACAATATTTAATTCAGCATTAACCTCCCTACAACAGCCGCCTCTCTACAACAGCCAGTTTTGCGTGTTCACATGGGTGGTTGTTGTAGAGAGGCTGCACTGTTATGAGTATGCTAGCTGATCATGAGCTGCACTTGATATAGCATCAATGCAGGGGCAGATCCAGGAGTTAGATCTAAGAGGGGGCGTGAATTCTCAGTTGTAAATAAAACATGCATTGTAGACAACTTTCCTTTTTGCCAACATTAACTCTTGAAATTGCAAGAGTTAGTGTTCGCAACTACAACTTTGCTAAAATGTAAAATTTTGTTCGCGCCCGCTTGCGGACAGCGCGATATAGTCGGCACATTGGTGTACGTCCGTATGTACGTGCATCCAGGTTAACGGTTTTGGTTAAAGTTTCTCAGTATACTTTCAAAGCCTCAATACATGCGGGCCGCGACCATCTAGTTCTCATTTCTCATCAAAAGTTTATGTTGTTACCACTCAACGAGACGGTTCAATTGAGTGGTAACAACATACTCTTTGTGTGAGAAATAAGAAAAGTAAATCAGCTCTTTCAACATAAATAAATGGGTTAAAGGTACATGCCCACTCAGTAGGCACAAATTGTTCTTTATATCAGAGACATCATCTGAGACATTTTCTGGCAAAATAAACATTCATTCACCATTACCCCATGTATTGATTGGCATTATTATACATTTGATATCAGACGTAACTTTCCACACTGATATCAGGGGCGATAACCGTGTTTCCATAAAATGTTAACGGACATTACTATTTATACTCTGTATTTATTTTTTTATGTGCAATTATCATATTTTATAATCTGTCGAAAATATTATTGTTTCAGGTGACGCATTTAATTTATAAATAGTTAAAAAAATACCATGCCTCATTTGCATATGAAAATAGCCTGATACCGACGCGCGTCACTATCAGTACAATAAATATTACTGCATATAGCGGCCACTCGTAATCTTTAGAACTGGTGGAGTAGTGATGCAAATATACACTTATTTAATTCATATAAAGATGTGTTTGTGCCTACTGAGTGGGCATGTACCTTTAACATCATAACTTGTCAAAATTTTAGACGGGGCATATGTCGGACACGACGCCGCCTGGATTCGCCCCAGCAATTCATTTTACGACCAGATTCCGTTCTGATTTGGATTTTCCCCCTGCCAGCATGTTAAATGCAGGATCGAACCCGTTGGCCGACTTTAAACGACCTTAGCTGTTGATAGGCCGTTAAACACCAATAAATCCATCACTACAACAAGCTTGTGGTTTTACAGGCAGTGAAGGACCACCACATGTTTGCCGCGTCCACAATCCGACGAGCTATCGACATGCAGGCACCGTTCCTACAGTGCATCAAGTACTTCCACACCATCTCGTGTGCTGACCTACTCAGTAAGGCAACATATGCCCCCCCATATACCTCATATAAGATGAGTCAAATATATTCAGCATAAACTCTTGACTTTATTTATGAACAATTTTGTAAATGTATTTAATGAAATTACGCAGATGTCCGAAGGTACAAAATCAATATTTGACCAAATTTCACAAAAAAAAATAAAACTCATTCTAAATTGTTCATAAAATTGAAAAATATCGAGAAAAAAGAATTGCATTGTTTATATGGCCCTAAAATTTGGGCAGGTTTAATGAAACAGACCGTACTGTAGAATTTGATCATTGTGTGTGTTCATACCATCAGAGATTGATCAAATTTATATTCAGGGGCATATTCAATTTTCGATTGATAGGATATTTAATGTAAATATGAAGGTTTGTGCCAGAGACCAAACTAAAACATCTTTATTTGCCGTATACCTTAACCCTTTCAACCCTAAGGAACTGGAATGGACTGTGATATGTTAATTTTGCAACCAATCCAATCATCGCAAAATGATTTTCAGACTATTCCATTTATAAAAAGGGGGTCTACAATAGTAAATTGTATCCAAATACGTTGTTATTGTGATGAAACCAGTACTGCCATACTACATGTAACCCGAAATATTGGCTCACTCTTGTAGGGAAACCATATATTTTTATGCGTTTCCCCAAATATATGGTGTCCGAATATTATACAATTATCGCCTTGTTGTGAGGTCAATACATGGTTTTATCAACCCGATAAACGTGATCACCTGTATCGGGTCGATAAAAGCACATATTGACTGATACGACAAGGCGATAATTGTTTCATTATCAATTGAGAAATTCCCATGTGTCCCCTTTTCAATAATACAGCATAAATATTCATTTACGCTGTGAACATTACATTAATCTTGCATTACGCCATTTTGCCGCAATTCATAATCATCATGTTCAGCGACATTGCTGGTGAAGAGATATGATTAGCAACATCATGGATTTTAATGACGTCAAAGAGTCGATCCACAATGTCGCTCCACCTTCAGGTCAATATGACATTTTGAATAAACTTTCTCAGGTCAATATGCATTTATATCGAAGATCATGTGACCAGCATCTGACCCAATCGCAGACACGGATATTTCTCGATTGATAATAATTAGGGTTATTTTGGTACTCTTTATTTCCGAGTCCACAATACTGAGATCAACTGTCATTTAATATTTCAAATTTTAAATGCTGTAAACATTATCCATTTGATCGTACATTATTGACCTATTTCCAGCCCTGCTGCCCCCGGACAGTCATAGTGACTTTGATGCCCACCTCGTCCACAGTGTCCAAGGGCTGAGAGACCTCCGCAAGGCTCTGTCCACAGGTCAGTATATATGGCTGTGGCTGGAGAAATGGGGCATATGGAATGTGTGACCAGTGTAGCTCCTGGTGAAATAGCACACTATTGTAGCTTGATAGCGATCTATCTTGCTTGTTAGAACAATGTCGGGTGCTTCATTGATGGAATGACGAACAGTGCAGATCCTGATCAGACTGTGCGGATGCACAGGCTGATCTGGATCTACACTGGTCGCAAAACCCATAAGCCCCATTTCTCACAGACACATATCGGTATATTGAAGTAAACTTTCTCTTTATAACTGTGACTCTGGGTAGAGAAATTGGTCTCATGGCATTTAGCTCTCAGCCTGCGAGTACCCTCTGATACTGATAATAGTGTTTCAAGTGTTTGTTGGAAATATTACAGATGTTGCACTGATTAAATAGTAGACCCTGATCAGTCCGAGCAAATACCATTAAATATGGTATGTCAACTCGCCCCATATATAATATATAGTATAACTCGTGGTGTGGCTTGTCTTGATTTGTGGGGCGACTTGTATTATAAATAAAGTTTGTGTAAGTCGATGGGAGACGTTGACGACAAAGACAAATCAAGTCGCCCCATATATCATCAACTTTTTCATAATTTGATGAGAAAACGTGGGGCGAGTTGACCTAAGTTGGGGCGAGTTTTCCTAAGCCTGGACCTGGTTTCTCAAAGCTTCTGTTAGCTTAACAGACTGTTAAATCCTTAACAATGTTAAGGATTTAACAGTCTGTTAAGCTAACAGCGGTTTTGAGCAACTTGGACCAGTAGCCTATTTCATCAACATTGCAAAGTATACTTTACTAGCAAAGTATACTTTGAGGGAGTAATCATTTATTTTTCCTGAAATGCATTATTTTATATAGAACTAACAAATGCATATATTTCATGATTAAAAGTATGCAGAATTATTATACTGAATTTATTACATTATCACAGCCAAATTGGCTGTGATAATGTAATAAATTCAGTATATAATTAATAAATTTATCATAAAATTGAAAATTTCTCCCTCAAAGTATACTTTGCTACTAAAGTATACTTTGCAATGTTGATGAAATAGGCTACAGGTTGGGGTGAGTTGACTTGCAGTGAGGTGAATTATCCTAGGGCAAGTTGTCCTTGGGGCGTAGTTAACTGTAATTCTTGCCTAGGAATGACTACAATAATTTCTGTAAATGCCTGTGCAAATTGATCTTCATCAATTTCAGACATATTTATATCATACTGTCGCCTGGACAAGAATATGGACCCAGCATCCTACATTCTGCCGGGACGGGTCAACGATGACCTGACAAACAAAGGTTACAGATGGTGAGTGGACTGTTCCTTTGTTTTCTTACATTTCAGCCAGTAGTTTTGCAGAAATACAATGGTGAATTACACAACACGTCAGCAGTAGTTTACGCCACTCTCGTGCTTGCCATATATGGAGAAATGACATCAACAATGTCGCAATGACGTATCTATCCTTCGGCCAATCACATGCTTTCCATAGACAAACCCACCGAATTGCGTTACAGTCACCTTAATTACGGCCCGCCTCCAGAAATTAATTCGCACAATTCTTGGCTATATTTTACTCTCAATTTGCTTTGTTTTTACCACACCTTTCGAAGGAAGGAGTGCTTATGGCATACACCCGGCATCGTAGTCAGCGTCCGTCCGTCAGTCCCCCGCACAGACCCCCGCTAACCCAAAGTTGAAGGTCACAGTCTTCGTGCTTTCATAAGCTGAATGTTGGGGGAAACTTGTTATAATTTTTGTTTTTTGTTTCCTTTCACCAAACGTTTTGATATTTCACACATGCCTTTCTCTAGTGATTTCCTATCATGCTGTGACAAATCCATGACCCTCAGACACTGGCTATCCCCAAGGTCAAGGTCACACTCTGTGGGCTTTCATAAACTTAATGTTGGGGGAACTTTGTTATAATTATACCCCCCAGAACAAGTTGTGGGTGGTATACTGGAGTCCGGTAGTCTGTCCGTGCGTCCGTACATCCGTGTGTCCGTGCGTCCGTGCGTCCGTGCGTCCGTGCGTCCGTGCGTCCGTGCATCACTAAACTTAGAGAAATACAGTAGAACTTCGATAACTAGAACAGGTCTGGCTCGAACACCATGGAAAACTCGAACTGGTTCGACAGTCCCGGCAAATTTCCTATATAATTCATGTAATAAAACACCTTAAACTCGAACTATGAATTACTCGAACAGTCAAACCTGTGGATTAGTCCTGTGGACGGTCAAACAGTGGTAATTACCGCTAATAACTCGAACAGGTAAGTCTGTGATCAGCTGTTTGTCTAACGAGGTGCGAATTCCACCATTGCGGGCGGTCGCGTAGAGTTGTTTCCCTTGACGCGGGATGACATTAAATCACGAATCGCAAACAATAGCGGCTTGAATTACGGGCGTTAAAAGTGAAAAGGACTTGAATGCGTTATGTGTCATGAACAAACGTTTACTTAAATTTAACTTTGACAGAAGATATGCCAATACCAAACAAACCGAGATCATGGAATTCTTCAGGCGTTAATTTATAGTGTTTATAATTGTATACTGACATTGTTTCGTTTATATTTTCCGTTTGTATATTTATTCCAACCACTGTGCTATGTGCTATTTTTAGACACTGGGAATACCAGTATTATGTATAGACGCAAAGCGGAACATAGCGGTTTATTTGACGTATAATTACATGTAAATATTGAATAAAACAGCAACTTTACAATAGTATTTGTTATTTTTCATTTCTCCCTCCAAATGTAATGCATATACAATGGCATGTCACATCGGTCATCTCATAGATTTCACATAAGTGATTTTATTGACTGAATGTGACAGTACATTTTTGAAACTTCATTCCCTCGAACTATGCATCGCTCGAACTCAAACTCGATTCCGTTGCCGGTTCGAGCGATCGAAGTTCTACTGTATGTTATAATTTCTATTTCCTTACATATTTAGGGGTACATGAGCCCACGCGGGGGGTATTCCGTAAGCCTCACTTAAAGACAAATCTAGTTTCTGTTTCCTTTCACCAAATGTTTTGATATTTCACACATGTCTGTCTCTAATGATTCTCTATCATACTGTGACAAATCCATGATCCTCAGACCCCCGCTAACCCAAAGGTCAAGATAACCGTGCTTTCATAAACTTAACGTTAGGAGAAATTTGTTATAATTTCTGTTTCCTTTCACCAAACGTTTTGATATGTCACATATGCCTTTCTCTAATGATTGTCTATCATGGTGTGACAAGTCTACGACACCCCGCTAAATTGTTATAATTTCTGTTTCCTTACATATTTAGGGGCACATAGGCCCACGCGGGGGGGGGGGTGTATTCCGTAAGTCTCACTTACTGACAAATCTAGTTTCTGTTTCCTTTCACCAAACGTTTTGATATTTTGATATTTCACACATGCCTTTCTCTAATGATTCTCTCTGATGCTGCGACAAATCCATGATGCTCAGACCCCCGCTAACCCCGATGTCAAGGTCCCAGTCTTCGTGCTTTCATACACTTCAACTTTGGTGTTTCCACAACCCTCAAACCCCTGCTAACCCCTAGGTCAAGGTCACGATCCTAGCGCTTGCGCAAACATAACATTGGAGGATATTTGTTATAATTTCTGTTTCCTTTCACACAGCTTCTTGATATTCGTTAAACTAAAGCACCATCAGGCGCGCTTTGTTGTCTTCTGACAACTTCTTTTATAAAGAATCATATGTTTATTTAACAAGATGAGCTGATTATCTTAAAACTAGAAAAAGTCGATGGCGCGCCATCGCAATATACCCACTTTCCCCAAATGCTAAGTCCGAAAGGGGGAGGTAATCCATGATGGAGGGTCGGATAAAAAATCCGAATTCACTTTGCGCATCAGCACATCAAAACGAAGCTACGAACCAAATATCAGACGCGTAGGTATTAAGGTGAAAAAGTTTTTCGACCTACGAGGAAAAATAGTGAAATTCTAAGTCCGAAAGGGGGAGATAATCCATGATGGAAGGTCCGATAAAAAATCGGAATTCACTTTGCACATCATAACGAAGCTACATATCAAATATCAGAAATGTAGGTATTAAGGTGAGAAAGTTTTTCGACTTACAATGAAAAATAGGGAAATTCTGAGTCCGAAAGGGGGAGATAATCCATGATGGAGGGTCGGATCAAAAATCCGAATTCACTTTGCGCATCTGCACATGATAACGAAGCTACATACCAAATATCAGGCGCGTAGGTATGAAGGTGAAAAAGTTTTTCGAGTTACAAGGAAAAAATGGGAAATTGTGAGTCCGAAAGGGGGAGATAATCCATGATGGAGGGTCGGATCCAAAATCCGAATTCACTTTGCGCATCTGCACATGATAACGAAGCTACATACCAAATATCAGGAGCGTAGGTATGAAGGTGAAAAAGTTTTTCGAGTTACAAGGAAAAAATGGGAATTTGTGAGTCCCGCCAAAGGGGAGATAATCCATGATGGAGGGTCGGATCAAAAATCCGAATTCACTTGCGCATCTGCACATGATAACGAAGCTACATAGCAAATATGAGGCGCGTAGGTAATGAAGGTGAAAAAGTTTTTCGAGTTACAAAGGAAAAAATGGGAAATTGTGAGTCCGAAAGGGGGAGATAATCCATGATGGAGGGGTCGGATCAAAAATCCAAATTCACTTTGCGCATCTGCACATGATGACGAAGCTACATACCAAATATCAGGCGCGTAGGTATGAAGGTGAAAAAGTTTTTCGAGTTACGAGGAAAAAATGGGAAATTCTGAGTCCGAAAGGGGGAGATAATCCATGATGGAGGGTCGGATCAAAAATCCAAATTCACTTTGCGCATCTGCACATGATAACGAAGCTACATACCAAATATCAGGCGCGTAGGTATGAAGGTGAAAAAATGTTTTTCGAGTTACGAGGAAAAAAATGGGAAATTCTGAGTCCGAAAGGGGGAGATAATCCATGATGGAGGGGTCGGATCAAAAATCCAAATTAACTTTGCGCATCTGCACATGATAACGAAGCTACATACCAAATATCAGGCGCGTAGGTATGATAAAGGTGAAAAAGTTTTTCGAGTTACGAGGAAAAAATGGAAATTCTGAGTCCGAAAAGGGGAGATAATCCATGATGGAGGGTCAGATCAAAAATCCAAATTCACCTTTGCGCATCTGCACATGATAACGAAGCTACATACCAAATATCAGGCGCGTAGGTATGAAGGTGAAAAAGTTTTTCGAGTTACAAGAAACGTGACGGACGTACGGACGGACGTACGGACGTACGGACGTACGGACGGACGGACGGACGGACACCCGTGACGAAAACAATATACCCGTTTTTTTTTACAAAAAAAGTGGGTATAATAATGCTCTTGTGTTTGGGTCCTACCGCAAAACAAACTTGGGGTCGCTACGCTCACTCATTTGTTTAGCATAAGGACCCAATCTCTTGTGCATTATTTCACGATAATCAGCTCACCTGGTTAAATAAACGGTATATAGTGTATGGAGAACAATCGATGCATATTATCACTTGTGAATTTCTTGATCATCCTTCATGAAAGTGCATTGTTCTCGGAACACACATTTGACAAATATGGCATTTTAATCTTGTCTGACAGATGGACTTCATTGACACGGGTGTTCAGGATCAATACTGCCTGGCAAGCCCATGCAATTGTTCACACTATTCTTAGGCTATACTTTATGAAATCTTTTGAAATCCACCCTTCAACATTGATTTCAAGTTCATCATACAACCAACCATCCTAATGTGTTTTTCACTGCCTCAAACCTTATATACAGCTGGTTTGCCGATGACCTTTCTTCCTACACAACAGACCAGATGGCAAAAGCCCTGATTGACTCATCTGTGTTTCTGGCCTTTGTGTCAGCAAACTACGCAGCCGATGACGATTGTGTCAACATATTCAAGTACGCAAGACTCACACTACGGAAGGCCATGGTTGTGGTTGCCATTGGCGACGGCTTTGAATGGAAGCAGAGCAAGCTGGGAATATTGTTGTCTGACGAGGTAATTGGTCATGATGTTGCCATTGGTGACGGGTTTAATGGAAGCAGATCAAGCTGGTAATATTGTTGTCTAACAAGGTAATTGGTCATGATGTTGCCATTGGCGACAGGTTTGAATGGAAGCAGAAACTGCTGGGAATATTATTGTCTGACGAGGTAATTGGTCATATTGTTGCCATTGGTGATGGGTTTAATGGAAGCAGAGCAAGCTGGGAATATTGTTGTCTGACAAGGTAATTGGTCATGATGTTGCCATTGGCGACTGGTTCAATGGAAGCAGAGCAAACTGGGAATATTGTTGTCTGACGAGGTAATTGGTCATGATGTTGCCATTGGCGACGGGTTTGAATGGAAGCAGAACAAGCTGGGAATCATCTTAATGTCTGACGAGGTTATTGATCATGATATTGCCATTGGTGACAGGGTTTAATGGAAGTAGAGCAAGCTGGGAATATTGTTGTCTGACAAGGTAATTGGTCATGATGTTGTCATTGGCGACTGGTTCAATGGAAGCAGAACAAGCTGGGAATATTGTTGTCTGATGAAGTAATTGGTCATGACGTTGCCATTGGCGACGGGTTTGAATGGAAGCAGAGCAAGCTGGGAATATTGTTATCTGATGAGGTGATTGGTCATGACGTTGCCATTGGCGACGGGTTTGAATGGAAGCAGAGCATGCTGGAAATACAGTGAAATCG